>CABFWO010005852.1:0-41667 GCA_902155825.1 Timema genevievae | reverse complement strand
AAATATTAGGTGAGCAGTTGAATATTGTAAATTTGACTACATCTTTAGATATGGTTTGAAATATATTTTTTTAATTGGCATATTAGGGTAAATATTAACTGCAAATTCGTTTTGTAACAGGCCGAGGGAAATAAATACAAATTTAATCTTTAGAATTCAAAACAATATTTACAGTTTCATGATTACTTGAGTGTTGTAAACTGTATGACGATGGTAATAGGCTACCTTTTATTAGAAAGTTTGTTGCACACTTAAAATAAGTTTGAAACTTCCTCTGGGAAGAGAAGGATGGACAAAGAATAGATTGTAGCCCTAGGTAGATTTTGTGGGTAAATATGTCCCAGCCCGCTTCAGTGGCATAGTGGTCTAACATGTCAATCTCGTGTTAGACTGGCATGCTCAAGGCGGGGAGATTGGGGTTCGAGGGTGGTTTTTCCTATATGGTTTCCCACTCTCCTTCCATGCAAATAAAGTTAGATTACCTCTAAACTGCTCCATCCCTCATTTCTACCCCATAAGATTAATTATAATATACTTTATTAATTATATATATATATAAACTCTGTTTAGAGACCTTAAAGTGGTATTGTAGATTGGTATAAGAGTCCCTGGTTGTTAATAAACATATACATGTTATTGCGAGTCAGTCTGCACACTTACGTATGGATTTTCTTAAACGCCAACTTATTTCTCTTTGCACTTTGGCCCAATCAAAATAATCATAGATACTGTAGTTAATTACATGGTAACATTCGAGTTAAGTTCTTGTAATGACCACTAATTTCTTGAAATGTAAGTTAGTGGAGCAAATTATTTCCACTATATTCTGCACACCTTAAATACATTTGAGTTTGTCACCATCGGCTCTCCTGTATTTTTAATACAAATTAATCAGGGTTTTTCTAAAAATATATGTTTTGGAAAATAATAAAAAAAGATCCAACAATGTGCTGGAAAAGGTTAACAACTATGGTTCATGAATATAACCATTATAATTAACAAATATTATCTAATAGGCCTACATCATCCACTATTAAAAATATGAACATTGAATGTTAAAGTGAAATTATGTACTAGGCTATGGTATATTATCTATTAGTTTTCCTGTTTTCCATGCCCAAAATATTCCGTAGGTCCACCCCAAGTGGATACCTGAACCTTGAATTTCTCAATTTATGTTTCCATCAAATCTACGTTAATTTAAAACATAGTTTAGTGACGTGAACGTAGTCTAGCCATAAGGATCAACCTTACCTGGGATATGAACAAAGGTCTTCAAGTCGTGAGCTTTTGGAATCCAGTCTCCTATACTGCTGCATCGACGACGACGACCCAAAATGTCGACTGTTTTTTTAGAAGCGTTCATATTCCTTGCGTAAAACAACTTTATAATAATATACTACAAGCACGCGTCGGGATTTTAATGTCACAGACTTTTACTTTAAATCTCGGGCCACTTGAAATTATTGACTAGATATGTTATAGAGGACTACACATAAATAACGCGTTTAATACTAAATTAATAATGATGATAATAATAATGAATATGCAATTTAAAAACACAATATAACTTTATTGGGGGAAAAGATTGATCATAATTGATTCAAAATTAAAATTGTTTTTGCCTTTACTGGCATAAACAGAATTAGAACACACTTTTTACTCTTCGAACTGGAAAACGTTTGAGAAGCCTTTTTCATTGGCTCCTCTGAATTAAAAACACTTATTATTGAGTGAGTCTTCTCTTGCAAACTGGCTGCCAAGAAGCTTGATTGTTGGTATATAGCACAATGTCCTAGTGCGCAATAGCGTGTGATACTGGTTGAGCTCTACCTTGCCTTCCCCTCAACTCCTGGTTTCCCTTGAGGGATGTCCAAACACTTGCCAATATAGAAGAGAGGAGATTAAAGTGTGTCCAACGAGACATCAACTAAACATTACAGAAACTTTGATGATAATTATCCACATTCAACATTGGTTTTCACAATTCCATTAAAATATGTGTATTCAGGGGCACCCACAGTGGGGTTAGGGGGGGCAATTATTCCCCACTAAGGTTGTATAAATACTAAAAGTAGATTAATCTCGTCCAAAAGTGTTCTTAAATAGCGCTCAAATAGTCTCGAGCCAACAAACAGAGCGTTATAGAACTAATAAACTAATTACTAGCGCCCGCTACCTGCTGAGTTTAGGGTTGATAGTTTGGCGCATGCGCGAGCAATTCCGACAGGGTTCGCCGTTCAAATCGTTAGGATTAAGTGTCCACCCACGAATTTGGATAAATTTGAAACATTTTTCTTATGTTGTATCATATTTTCAGGAGAAAGGATTACCTTAAAAATCATCTTTTGAGGCTTCAATTTAATACATTTTCCCGGACCCCCGCACCTTGCCCAGTTTGCCCCCTCCTGTAGAGAAGCTCACACGTCAAGTTGTATTTTCTTTTCCTTTTTAGCACCTCACAAACCGCTCGGGTTGTATGCCTATATACTAATCAGGCACACTAATGTGTTAGGCATTAGGGAGGTTTAATTTAGAGGAAGCGCGCCAACATTTGCGTGGAGGGAGAGGGAAAAAACATTTAAGGAGGGAAACCCCTCAGTGCGCCTGACTATGATCCAACCCTTATCTCCCCGTCTTCTGCAGTTCAGTCTATTGCGAGAGTAGCGTCTTAGACCATGTGGCCACCGAAGCAGGTGAAAAGTAGTTTTGTGTTGCTACGCAGCAATACAGCTTTCAAACAATTTGTTCCGACGTTTTGGTTTGGATGGTAAAGCACCTATCTACCGATCTGAGGGTCCCGTGTTTAGTTCCCAGTAAGAGATGAACTTGTATCACCGTGAGAAACAGTATATTAGTTATTATCTCTTACTAAATTTACTAAAGTATGAAAAACGAAGTTGGCAAACATCCCTTCTAGTAGCCGGGACAAGCATTAAGTGCGTTACCAACTTAACACAAAATTGTATACACAGCTTGACTAAAAAATGTGAATATATTTTTGTTTATTTACTTTGACTGTAAGTTTGGAAACCCCTTTTAGAAAGTTGGACTTTCTTGAAAAGTTAACATTATCATATTGTGGGCGTAATTCATATTTCCAGATAAGCTATTCGGTTCCAAATCGCGCGCTGGCCAACTCTGTTGTTCGACACGTCAACTAATACCCTGGCCACCCTTGTTCTTCGATCTCACCCCTCCTCTTCCCTCTCCCCTCCACAACAATCACCAGTACTTTTCCATTATACCTTTTCGGCATGAAAAGTATTTGCTTTAACGTTCAATTGTTTGATATGATTTTCTGTTATCACCATCTGTAAAGCAAATTGCAACGCTTTCAGGTCATTAAGTGTTAAGACCTAAGTAATGTTTAATACTCTCATTGATACAAAACTAATTGATGGTTTGCTGTAAATATTATGAAGGCTAGTTTGACTTATTTCGTGTATCATATATTTACTCGATTAGATAACAACCTTCTCAAACACTTGTATTTATATTTGTACTTGTCACAGGACCCATGTTGTTGACGTATTCAAGTCTTATAAACCGTTTTTAACCTTTTACAGTCAATAGTCAGCAATGCACTATGGTCTCTAAGAGTGTTTCGACGAATTTATACTTAGGAACAATCAACATTTCGGGGAGAGAACGTTTATGGTTCCTTTAGAGAACATATATCTTTTTTTTTAACTTATCTTACAGTGTTATTTATAATATAAGACACAAAAAAGTGGCACCCATTAAAATGTTTTAATTGGTTGATTAACTAATTATTTAAAATGTATCCCTCCGAATACACACATGGCAACTTTGCATAGAAATAACTATTATTCAATTTTTTTTACTACAAACACATAAAATAATATTTTTATCTAATATATATGACTAAATATAGTAATTATTTTAGTGTGTTAGGTTTTTTTTAGGTTGATAATTATGTAACTATATCGATCCGTATTTTTTAATAGTTAATGAATAGAGTTTTTTGTAAGAGCTGGTTAAATAAATCTATGTGTAAGAGTTTAATTAATGTTAATTCATCAAAAGATGTTAAAATTCAATTTAAATCATTTTTGGCTGAATTGATAATTTTAAAAAATCGTTATTTTCATGCAAAGTTGTCATGTGTGTATTCTGATAGAGACATTTTAATTAATAATTTACAGTAACTGACCAATCAAATTATTGATGTGTCTTATAGAATAAATAATAATGCAAGGTAAGATTTTAGTTGTAAAAACATTTTCTAAAAAGGAACCATAAAGGTTTTGTACCCCAAATGTCGACTGAACTTGTTACCTTACCTCAATGTCAGTCAGTCACTAATTTTTGCAGGTGGGGGGAGGTTTTTACCTCCGCCAGAAGTTGTAGGTGCTGTCAATTTTATAGGACTCAAATAGAAGTCCAGTTTGTCAGTGACGTGGAGGTCGGGGTTCTAATCTTGATCTGATTGTGGGTTTTCCCCCCCTAAATTGCTTAACACCCTTCTTCCACGCAAATGTGGGCTCATCTCATGTATAGCTCTACCTTCCCGGTTCTACCCGATTAGTGCGATGGAAAAAAAAGATACATGAAAAGGCAGTGAGGACAAATACAAAATATATTATTAATATAAATTTCGTGAGAAGAGAGGAGAGGGTTTGAACACCCGACCAGTAGCGTATAGCTAAGGAGGGGGCGGGGAGGGCGGTCCAGCCCGGGCGGCACCTTTTAGGGGGCGAAACTTTTGGTCTACCGTAACGAAAAGAAGAGTTTTTTTTATGCTGGGGTGGTAAAAAAGTCAGACACAATTTTATCATTTACTACTAAAAGAAATAAAATGTAAATACATATTAAACACTTAGATTTCCCTATTATACTATAATTCAAAATCAACATATAAGTTACATTCTGATTCTGGTGAAGTGATTCGTGAGGGTGAGTCAATCGGAGGACGAAACAGAAAACTTACACGTGAGTGGTTTTTTCGAACTCTGCCAAATAATGAAAATATGTTGAGCTCCTTACTGCTTTTGTAGCAGATTATTTTCAGACAGAAGTCATTCAAATTTTAATTCTGTGGATGGATTCAACATGTGGAGGTAACTTAATCCTAAAATATTCGAGCTTGAATCCAGTGTAGACTATGTTCGGGCTTTCACACAGTGGAAGGAGTTGGAAATTAGAATCAGATATGGAGCAACAATTGATAATAAAAAAAGGAACAAGATGTAGCTAAAAACTAAATGAAGAAGTGAAAGGAGACACTTTCGAAATGGTTGGATATCATTATATTCCTAGCTAAACAGAATTTGACCTTACGGGCTCATCGAGAAGGAGTTTACTATAAGACTGATGCTGAATCTGAACCAACGGGAAATAGAGGATATGTTTTAGAAATAGTTCATTTGTTGACGAAATGCGATCCAGTGCTAAGTAAACATTTTATTAAAACCCAGCTGGGGAAAAGGTAGTGGAATCATTTGTTGATTTCATTGAAACAAAGGGTAAAACCACTTAGAATATTTTTGAATATGATTTTGCTAGAATTAAAAAACGACATAATTTATATTCAAAATTGTAGATCACAAGTATATGATAATGCTGCTGTGATGGTCAACATACTGGCGTTCAGAGACGTATCAAGGAACTTGATAGAAAATCAGAATTTGTTGCATGTACAGATATCACGCTAAATTTGACGGGTGTACGTGAATGCAGCTTCTGTTGCTGTGAATTCTGTTAAATATTTTTTGTAACTGTGGAGCATTATTTCACATTTTTTTCTTCCTCGAACCATCGCCAGGATATTCTGACTTTAGTCACTGGTCAAAGTGTCAAGCGCGAAGTAGAAACTTGATGGAGGGCAAGGGGAGAAGCTGTGAATGTTGTAAAAAAAATCGAGAACCTTAAATGCTTTAGAACAGTTAACTGGCGAAGGATAAAATACAGTTACCAGTTCAGATGCTGGCGTGTTGCTTGGTGCGTTACAATAGTTTCCCTTCCTATGCTTTCTTGGCCTTTGGGGATCCGTCCTAGAAATTAACCACAGGACTACCTCCAATCAAAAAGTTTGAACATTTAACAATTTGATATAAAACTAGAGACTTTAAAAGGATTTTTAACTGATAATAGGAATGAACTAGTTAACAATTCAATAGCCTATGCCAAAGAAATGTGTGATGATCTTGGTATAGTCATGGTGCATCAATGTCGATGTAACAGATGGCTGGTGAAGAATCATGATATGCTGAATTGAGAGAATTGTTTTATTCGTTGGACAGAGTGAGCCAAGAAATTACTCTCAGATTTCAACAGCTTCATGTTCTTGCTGAGAAATATGCCTTCTTCACTCAGTCGAATCATTTGAATGACAAAAAAAGTGTCAACCAAATAATCATTGCGATGCCATTAATGAGGAAGATTTCCTCGTTGAGAGAAAAAGACTTCAGACTTTTAATGCTGTTGTTGCCACGCAATACGAAACAGAGACGCGGAAGGAAAATCCCCCCTGAACACTTGCAATTTATTCAAAAATACAGTCTTGGGAGCTCAGTTCCAAATAGTGAATGAAGTATTACCACTGTTAGTGTTGTTACCTGTGAACGGAATTTTTCTAAATTAAAATTGATCAAGAATTATTTAAGGCAAACAAAGAGTACCTTGCGGTTAAGAGATCTTGCCATATTGTCTATATAACAGGAACTGAAGGATGAAATCAACTTCAACAATCTTCTCGACAATTTTACTAACAGGAAAGCAAAAAAAAAATAAAAAAAATAGAGTGTTGAAATTATACTGTTCACTTCAGAAATAAACATGGTATCTTTTTTTCCCACTATACGTCATTTTGACCTTTTATCTAAGTATACGCTACTGCACCCAACCCTCAGTAAGGCCCTCTTTAGTTTGCAGGAGGGTATGAACACCCAACCCTCAGTAAGGCCTCTGTTTAGTTTGCAGGAGGGTATGAACACCCAACCCTCAGTAAGGCCCTGTTTAGTTTGCAGGAGGGTATGAACACCCAACCCTCATTAATGGATGATTTTGAAAATGTTTGTGTATAGATCAGGCTGACTATGTCTAGTTTGGTTGGTTGGGAAGGGGAAGTGCGGGGTTTGAGTCCCGAACAAGTGTAGACTTACTTTGGGTTATTTTTCCCTAAAAGGGTTTTCACCCTCCATATGTTTAGATCGTGGTACATTTCCTCTGAGCTTAACTTTTCTCATCCCGATTCCATAAGTAAAAGAATGCAAATAGAGTTCAGAGCTTGTCCTGGTTCAATCCTGGCATAGCCTAGGGATGTCATCCATTGGTGAAATGACCGCGGTGAGTACGGAGGAGAATTTGCTCACCGCGCATGCCCCGAATGGTGGCCACGCCTCCTCTCTGAGCTACAGCTTCACCCTCTCAACTATGCACCGCACTTTCACACCTCATTTCACAGGCTAGTAGCATTCGGTGTGTTTGATTAATTATATCATTAAACTTCTTAGCGACAGCCAATTACCAGTTTAGAGAACGAACACAGCAACCAGACCCCTTACCATTAGTTTATTACCTTGGAGAACTCTCTAAGGGAACAATCCCTATCTCTTGTGACCCTACAACTGTCCATTTCCCGGAAGGGCTTTGTTCGACTTACTTTATATTATATTTGAAAGTAAAGTGTGTTTTGGGATTCAAAGCCCAATCCCCGGTTACAATCACAGTAATTAGGGAGAGTGGTGGGTTACCACACATTCGGACAATACTTCACACACACACCCTCAGCCAGCTGTGTTCACGGTCGAAAAATACCTACTATGGCATACTCTGGCGACGGATTGGGTGAACTAAATAGTGTAAGTTCAGAACACGAGGTGCATTCGTTGGTTTGATTGTGACTACTGTGTAAAAATATTTCTTCTCTTTTTTACTCTTTTTGATAACATTTCATTAAAGGTTAGTCCATTTGGATACATATTTTTAAAAAAATCATATACGTAGAACTAATAAAACTCGTGTTTAGTAATAAGGTCATCCTCCCCCCCTCCTACCCCCAGCATAGAAAGTAATAAAAATATTTATAGAAACCAATATCCTAATGTTGTAAATAATGAATGACTAACAGCGCCCTCACCCCCGGATTAAATTTTTTGGGCCCCTGTGCGTGGCACCCTCTGCTAGAGTCACATCTAGGGGGGGCAAAGGGGGTAATTGCCCCGGGACTCACATTACAGGGGGCCACATTTTCCCCCCAAAATTATTAAATTCAATTACAGTTATTATTCTAAATTATGCATCAAATAGTGTACAGATAATTAACAGCAATAAATATTCGCTTAGTGATAGTACGCCATTCTAGAATCATGTAAACCCTAACTTTATGTAATTTAAGATTTATGTTATTCGAGTAATGTGCTGCAGTACAGTAGAATACAACACCATTGTGCTACCGCTGTCGGTCTACAGACAATGCAGTGCTGCAGAGAGGAATTTCCTTTGCTAGCTTAATTGGATTGATTGTTTGCATTAATTTTAATAAAGTACAGTCGTTAAATGGATTGATCAATATTCCATAAAACATGAGAAATTATTAAGTAACGTAATTCCTGAGGGCATATCAATAAATTATAACGATTTAGTGCTAAAATTGAAAAACTGCCGTGCGAAGGGGTTGGGGTGGGGCTCACATTTTTTTGCCCCGGGCCTCACATTTTCTCAAAATGGCCCTGCACTTGGTACATACCTTAATCAATAACTCTTTCAACTTATCTCTAATGTACAGAAAAGCAAGTGGCTTAAAACTATAGCTCTCCAGTAAGTTTAGTGTGATAACCAATTATTTGTATTAAAATACATACCGGTATCATTTTTCTATTACTGTCTACAAAAACATTATAGGCTCATACAAATATTTATTAATTTTACTGTGACTGTGACCTTTTGCTCTATGTTGTTTTATTAAAATTACAAATTTACTAATCAAATTTGTGTTTTTCTTATAAGTCCTATTTTTATTTTCATAATTATTAAAATTATTTCTATAAATTAGCCATATTATTATTACTAAGATTATTATAAATAAAAATCTTGATTAGTTAAAGTTATTAAACTTACACTTGAAGCCATACAACAAGCCCTGGATCCACCCTTGATCCAAATAAACATGTTTCCGCGAATACAAGGTCTTTTGACGAGGGATAGAACAGCGAACCATGCTGTGGGTTAGTGCCACACGTTTTGAGTGAGCATTCTCGCACATTGAGCAGTAATACCCCCTCGGCTTCATTAAGATAACCAGTTTTGGGTGCGTTGTTTCTTAATACCTAAGCTTGCCCCTAAGCATCACAAAGTACTGAAGATAACTTGACATAATGTATACTATTAACCCAATAAGTAATGAAAGAATAACGCTGTATTGAAAATTGAACAGGGACATTCAGCAGAATTTGTTCTGTTTTTAAAATATGTATTTGCAACCGTAATTTTATTTATGACTGTAAAAGTCTACAGCTGTAACTGTTAGCACAACACGAAAGTTCTTACATTGTCCACCAATATATTTTTTTAATCAAAAGCATCCGTTGGATGGACTGCAGTTTTTTTTTGTGCCAAGAAAGAGACAGAGGAGAACAAATAAAGCAAAATGGCCTCGAGATATGATGAAAGATAAAAGAAGCCATAGTTACATTGAATAATGGCAGAAACTTGGATAGCAGTATTGAGGGTATATTGAATTCCTGTTTATACTATAAAGGATCGTTATAAATCTGGGCAGTCACAAGAGGCACGTCTGAGAAAAAAATCCACTTTTTCTGAAAAACAAAAGAAAGAACTAGCTAAACATTTCATTATAATGGCTCAAATATTTCATAGGTCACCCATCAAGCTGCAAAAAAATTGCGTTTAAATTTGCAATTAGGAAAAATATTCCAAAGAGTATCAATATTAGATTGAGAATTGCTGGAAAAGACTGGCTCAGTGGGTTTCTTCGGTGAAATCAAGAACTTTAGGAAACCAGAGGCAACAAGCATGAGTCAAGTTCTAGGATTCACTAAGGATGCTGGGGGGAAATGTTTTTCAAGTTTGGAAGCAGTCGTGGAGATACATAAGTTTCCTGGTTCGTGGATTTATAATATGAATAAAACAGGAATACCAACGGCACATACCTAATATAAATTATAAGAACTTAAGGGGCAGAAACAAATAAGATCAGCAACAAGGTGGAAGAGAGGCAAAAATATTACTATCTGTGCTGCCATAAGTGTTAGTGGCAGGAATCATGTTCAAACATATTACTATCTGTGCTGTCATAAGTGTTAGTGGCAGGAATCATGCACACACATCCCATCGACTTCAGCCTTTGGGCATAACTTTTTTTGTCTCCTAAAACTTATTTCGAGAGAGAGTGTAAATTTTTTCTCAAAACCTTTGCGGATAAAAAGATATGACCCGAAGATGTTATTTCCTTCTTAATAAGGCTTTCATAAGGATAGCAACTATTGAGAAGGAAGTATCAGGTTTTTCCTTGTCAGGAATATTTCCAAAGGACCCTAACAAATTCACGGAGTAATATTTTGCCTCGCCAGCAATTACCCAGGCTGTAACTAGTGTACGACTAGCACATCTGGCAATCAACAACAATATACTTAAAAAATAGTTCTTATATTAGATATAATATCTACCATTCCATTTTATAATCCATAAAAACAGACACGTTCTTCAAGAATGCAAATCCTTGTTATTTTTACAGCAACACCCATGAGAAAGACACTCGAAGAAAAAGATTGTAAACGTGAAACAATAGTGTTGCAGTCCAGCACTCTTGTGAGCTGTGACTATGAGGACTAGCGGGCTATCAGTGAAACAATAGTGTTGCAGTCCAGCACTCTTGTCAGCTGTGACTATGAGGACTAGCGGGCTATCAGTGAAACAATAGTGTTGCAGTCCAGCACTCTTGTCAGCTGTGACTATAAGGACTAGCGGGCTATCAGTGAAACAATAGTGTTGCAGTCCAGCACTCTTGTCAGCTGTGACTATTTCACAGAGGGTGGAACCAATGTCAAAACACCTAGAAATTGATTTATTCAAATTAATAAGTGGGCATGAGAACCAAACCCAGGATCCAATGGGGCGTTAACATCCCTCTCTTGAGTTATACAAGCTGGTACAGAGAATTATTTTCTCTCTATAATATGAGGTGGGTTGGATGGGGTCAGAATTTTTGTATTTTATGACAATTGGTCACAATTGTCAATACAGCAACAACTCCTGCAAATATCTTAATTTGCTACAGATGATATAATCTCAACTGTTGTTGAGCATCTGTCATAAGCTAGTAGGAATTTGAACAGAAACATTTTAAATGGAGAGAAAAAGTCCTGGTTAAATTCCGAGAAAATTAAAATAAGCATACGCTATTTACTGAAGAAATAGAGTACCTACCTACTTATTTTGTACTAAAAGTTTTTTTGTCATAAAAACTACAAGAATACTTACAAAGGCTCGCAAAACCCCACTTAAATGTATGGGTGTCAGTGGCAAACCTGTAATGATACTGTTTTGGACCCCTCTCATATATTCAAAAAGCTATGGATGAAGTGTATATTTCGTTAAAGAACTGTATGTAAAGTTTCCTTTTAATATTCCAGCCATGGAGAATCACGCGTTTCCAGAAGTAATTTCAATACACTAAGTTTTAAAACTCTTTTTTTTAAAAAAAGCTCAACTTCGTTGTATTCGTTGTATTAGAAAAATCATGTGACATGGTGGCTCCCTCTAAGCAATAAGAAGTCAGCCTTCACAACATCAGTTTGCCAGGAGTTTTTCCATTAGTTTTAACACTGTTTACAAGGGGTCCAAGAAGCAAGGGGTAGGTCATATCTAAGTAACTTGTGCGTATTAATCCACAGAGTAATATTTCAGTAACTCGCTTTGCTCGTTGGGGGCTCTGTCCCCAAATCCAAAGTGAGTTTTCTTTGCAATTTTATGTAAACTAATGTAATTCCAGCGTTGTTTTGAACGTAACAACTTAAAAGTTACCGGTACTGTATTGTATTTTTCACACATTATTTTAGTTTCTCCACACTTATAGGGCAGATAGAATCATCAAATTTGGCACGCTTATGGCAATTGGATGTGCCAATATGCCTGCCAAATTTTATGATTCTATCTTTCCCATAAGTGTATCAGAAAATTAAAAAATATGTGGAAAATGTGCAAAATTTACCTAAAATCTAAGGTTTAAACGATGGAGATACGACAAAAAGTAATAGGACCAGACTTGTGGATCTCGCCAAATCCTCGGCTGCTGGTGCAATCCGTTTTTTGATAGGTTTTACCGTTTAGCCACAAGAGACCTCCAAAGAAAGGTCCCCACCGAATTTAAAGCTGCTCCGCTATTTTGAATATTTTTCGGGGGTTAAAAATTAAAATGTCTAACTTCTTGGAATTTTCCCGTTCGCTACAGGCTAGAAGCTATAAGTTTGCCAAATTTCAAGTTTCTATCTCCTCTGTAAGTGGGTAAACATTAATGTCAGTGAGTTAGTGAGTCAGGCATGTGGCTTTATAGTAGTATAATATAGAGGGTAACATACAGTGATAAAGAAGAGTAACAAATCTGCACAGTACACAGTACTCAAAATATAGAGCTTCGTAATCAAAATACAGGAAATAACCCGTATCGCTATAACCCATAAATTTAATTTTTCGGGATGGTGGTGACATGCAATTATTAATACAACTTTTTTTTTTCAATTTATACTTTTAGAGGCTCTATAATTTTTGAAAATCTGGTCTTAAACTGTAACCTACGCTTGACACTTCTTCAATGCTTTTTATGAAGTTTTACTTAGTGTGTTCTTATGCTCCCTAATAAGTGTAGCGGTGTTATCAAATAATTATCAAGCGCAAGCTAATTGATCTTTGCCTAACTAGGTACGTCAGGTATATTAACCATACATCCCTTTACAAATAGTTATTATTATCAAATTGAGATGGAACATATATTTTTATGTGAGTGTACTTGAATGTCAACCATGTTTCCTCTCCCCCCCCGCCCCCGGGCCAAGTTTGCACATTAACCAACAACATGTCCAAGTAAACAACTTGACTATGTCCGTATTTACCTGTGTTCTGTGCAGAGGTCAGTTTAACACCCATGGGAGGCTGACGTGTTGACGCTACGTCATCACTCAATTATCAGCTTTGAGTGATAATTGACTCCGTCGAACCAAATACAAACATGCCTTCACCAAGCTCGGTGGAAATAACAAGTTGACTAGATTTTAGTCAGTTTTTATCAGGGGTGTGCGAAGCTCAGAAATGTCCAAGTCGAGGACCAAATCTCCATCGCGTCGACTTTGACATTCACAGTAACCTTCGTATTTCGAAGCAAGAAGAAAACTTCCAGATATCATGAACATTTTTTAAATATATCACTAAGGGGTGGTTGCAAAAACATTAATCAACGCCTTGATCAAAGCTCAGATCGACGTTGATCTTCAATCAGTGTATCAATCTTTCAATTGCACCATTAACAATTAGGAGGTTAGTGTCGATCAAATCTTCGGCCAAGCTGATCAGCCAATTCTCTCCCCTTAACTGTTTGATTCGCCGATTATCATGCTGATAGGAAACATAGCCTATAAGTTTTAATAACTTAATTAATTTTTGCATCCCTATTTAAGTGATTAATAATAAAAGTAAAGTTTTTTTTGTTAAGGTGCACGAGGTGAGAAGGTGGGGGGGTAGAGTGTAGTTGAGGGAACAAATTTTATTAATTCTTATCAAATCCTAGTAGTAACATTTTCAAAGCCTTCGTGAGTAGATTCCACAACCATGTGCTTCATTTTGATAGGACACAATTCAAAATTTATGTTATGGTCGGTCATTAATTTATCACAGTAGACAGGTACCTATTTAAATAAACGTATTCTTATATCTAATCTTCACAAAAAAGTATTGATAGTATGTATTTAATTTGAGTGTGATTTATTTTTAAAGATAGTAGTGCCATAGGTAATGACGTCTTCAAATGAAGTTTTTCAACTATACAATGAAGTTATAGAGAATGGTTGAAATCTAAAGCAGATAAATGAAATTAAAACTTTAGTCAAAGAGAAATAAAATTTGAGATAAGGTTTAGAGTGAATACATTTTATTGGGTCCATTTATTATCACTATAAAATTGTGTAAAAATTTTTCTTAAAAACGTGCCCGAAATCATGTATATATTTAGATCATTTCACAAAAATATTTCCCATATACAGTGCTTTTTACATGGTTGCCATATTTGTTTCTCTTGATTATTTGATCAAATCTATGGCCGTATATTTTGATCCCTAATTAACTTTGTTGCAACCCAAAATTTTCTTGATCTAGAATCAATCTGAATGACAGTCCGGTGATTAAAGAATCAATATGATGTGTGTGCAACTGGTCCTAATTAACATATTTCAGCATATAATCATGTTTACAACAGCTTCTAAACAATATTTTAACCAACAATCGTTTGAATGACATCTGTAACGTAAGCAGAGATACATTCATAAGTCACCGTAAAATATTATAGTGTGATTTGCTTTTTTACTTCCTAGCGATCCCTCTGAAGGATAAAGTATTGTGATCGTGAAAAATATCAAATTCGAGATTTTGATGGATTTCGGGGTTTTATGATTCCGTGAAATAAAAGAAGTGGTTTTTGCAATGTTGTCTGTCTAGGATTAGAGCCGAACTCATTGCGCTACAACTTCGTATCTAGATGTTTCATTAGGCTCCCCAGAAAGATTTTTGGAACTATCTATCGAACCCTAGGTAAGCATAGTTTAAGCCAAAAAGAGATACAAATCTATTTTCTCAAAACAATCTCCAACAATGTTGATTAAAACTTGTTTCTAGGCACTGTTTAGCATCAACATGACGCATTTAATCTTTCAATGAAAATGATTATGAAGGTATTTTACATTGACAGAAATTTCCTATTTTGACTCCATCATCACAATTCTATTAGATACGAAATAACTTTTTGTAGAGAGGTTGTAGGGGCCTTATATATAAACAACTTTTATTTGAAATAATATAATATAAAACCAATATTTTCCAAGCTATCGGAAAATATAGTTTTGAATAGAGCCTTAGAAATAGGGAGTTGAAAATGTACAAAACAAGTAATATACCTATGGTTCTGTAACAGAGTTTATTATTTCATCTATGATCTTTGGTTAAATGCATTTTTCTCGTTACGTTTTTATAACAATGTATATTATTTATTCTCACATATCCTACGAGCTATAAGTATAATTTCACATGGCTGTAATTATAGATTTGTCCTGCATTATATTACAGCACGAAACTTCAAAATAATCTCATATCAACAGATGAAATAATGTTTATATTGAAATATGTAAATACGTACTATTTACGCCCTATACTTTAAGAGTACATATCACGTATTCCAAGAGAAGGCACTAGCAGTTATCACACACGAACGGTCCAGTCTCATCATATCCCGAACATGCCTCGTGCCACCATTCAGAACAGCACCCAGTCTTCTTCAAACAATTATACACAACCCATACAAAAAGTTTCTTCATTTGTGTTAACAGCCTTAGGTAAGGATGCTTTCTTTGATGTAGATGGCTTCGAAAAATCCACTTTCTTTGCAGCATTTACCATTTTACTCTAATTTATAATTTTTTTCTCTCTCTCTCCTTTGTCCAAGTTCTACTTTTATTTTTGTAGCAGACAAATTTTAAAGGGTGTTGCTGATAAAAATTTTGACTTTTGAGGTTCTCTGCCTCTCTTCTTTTTCTTTTGGCTTTGAGGAAATGGATGAATTGATTCAATATTCTGCAATGGACATTGGCTGGGAACAGAGTTACAACATTCTCAGCAAAATGGCTAGTTTCATTTTATTAATTTCGGTAAGTTACCTCTGCTGGAGCGAAATCTTAACCTGAAGAAGTCCGGGCTATACGGAAAAATACCTGTAGAAGAGAAAGCAGGTTCAGTTTTTTCTATTGTGGCAATTCTTGATCAAGTTGCACGAGATAAAGCTCCATCTTGCATCTGTGCTTCTGGTTGACCTGGATGTATAAACAACCATTTGTCAACCTCTTGTGCGTAGGCTACTTTGAGAGACACAAATAAACATTTGTCAAGAGGCTGAACTTGTGACTTGAGTGTGGTGGTAGTGAAAGCAACGTAATTTTATTCTCCCTGGCAATTTGTTACTTGATGAAAAGAAAGCACAGAGCGTGTACATTATCATATACGGTTTTCCATTTTGCCACGGAGGGCAAGAGTACGGACAGACCTTCGACAGTCACCTAGCTGCATACTCTTGCACCCTTCTGCAATAAGTTGGATTATAACCGCTAAATAGCAGCAGTTTCATTACAAAAATATTAGGCCTCATATCTTTCTGTTATTCACAAACCACACTATTACAGAATACAAAAATATTTGGGTCTACTATTTTTATTTATTTAGGAGAGCTTATTGTTACTGTGTAAGAAATTACAGTTTATTGACTGAAAATAGATTCTTAACTCCCACCACCGTACGGAATTTATTTGAACGATGTTATGAAGCTCAAACAAACATGTCGACAGTCACAACCAATGTGTTCTAACCAAATTATTTCCCATGTTTGCCAATTGCTGAAACCTTAATGTGCCTACTCTTAGACGTCTCTCCCTTAAGGTGAATCCTCACCAACAAATGAAAGAAGCCGACTTTTACTCGGAAAGTAAATACATCCCTCATGGTGGCTATTGGAGCTAGAAAATATAATACTGATTCTTCTTCAAGAATATTTATTTTCAGTGATTTAGATTCAACCAGTGGCGTGTATTCCATATACGCAAGGCACCCATTGCTTACCCAGAGCCAAATAGATACATAAATACAAATATCACTAACAAAAAAGTTGGTCACGCTCGGCTGTTATCGCCACAAGACCCGCAATCACTTATACGTGACCGTAACCACATTAAAATAAAAATTATATTTATTTAGTGTTTAAAACAATCACCAGTCAATAATGGTTATACTTTTTAACGTATTAATGTATTGTGTTGGGTTACATGTGTGAGTTGTGTAGCGTGGTATTCACAGTGTATATGACGTCAAGGTAAGCAATCTTGCTTCTTACGTATTATACCGTTGAGAAACATGGATATTCAGTCAATACCATGCGGATCTACAGATCAACCAAAATGTGATTGCGTCATAGGTAACACTTTAAAACATAGCTTTGCTTCGTGTACTTTCGAGGAGAAAAAACAAACAATACAATGTGGTGGACCTACACCTGAACTGAACGTCAGTACAAAAGTAAAATCATGTTTAAGGCGTTTCAGCTCACATTTGTTCAATAATAATGAATGGTTGACGGGATGTCCTCAGGTACAAAAGTTATACTGTTGGTCTTGTCTTCTTTTTTCAAATGACAAGTGTGTTTGGAACAGTACTGGTTACAATGACATGGCCAACATACACAAAGCCGTTAAAAAACACAGTTTGTCCCAAAATCATTTACAAGCCATGATTGCTGAAAAAAGTTTGGTAAAACTAGAATTGGTCTAATGCTCGATGAACAGAAAAAAATAAGGGATTTGTAGCACAATGAACTTGTTAGGAAGAATAGAGAAATTATGAAGAGTTTCATTGATGTAATTTTTTTTTTAGCACGGCAAGAACTGGCATTTAGAGTCCACGACGAAACGAGTGAGTCTTTCAATAAAGGTAATGACGTAGAACTAGTGAATCTTTTAAGTGAGTATGATGAAAAATTGAAGAACCATTTAGAATATTCATCTATAGTTACGGGACTATCGAATTTGATTCAAAATGATTTGATCAATTCTCTTTAAAATGTGTTACTGTCTATTATAAAAAAGAGATCAATGAAACCAATTTTGTTTCCATCACACTGGATGAAACAACAGATGTAAATAATTTTTCCCAATGGTCTTCTGTCTTTCGCAATGTTACTCAAGATGGACAGGTCTTGAGAGATTTTTGGGCTTCAGAAATATTTCTGATGACAGAACAGCGAACACACTATACATTTATGTTGTTGTAAAATTGATACACGAGTATGGTTGTGAACAAAAGCTGATTGCACAAAGCTACGACGGGGCTGCGGTCATGGCTGGGCACTTGAATGGATTGCAGTCCAAAGTAAGAGACACATTCCCGAATGCAATTTTTATACACTGCCTCGCTCAGCGGCTGAATCTTGTATTGTCGCAGGGCGTGTCCCTTATCAAATACTGCAGAATTTTATTTATTACTTTGAATGGCCTAGCATCATTTTTTTCAAAATCAACCAAAAGAACACGAGCTCTGGATGAAGAAATGAAGAAAAGGCTTCCAAGAGTAGCTTCTACACGCTGGAATTATAATTCTAGATTGGTTTAAACTGTTTACGAGTATAGGAAACAACTAATTTCGTTGTTTGGAAAGATGACAGATCCAGAGGATTTGAAGTATCAATAGCCCTACATGATTTTAATTTTATTTTCTACTAAATACATTTGCTGATATTTTCCCTCTTACTGATAGATTATTTGATATATTGCAAGCCAAAATTAATGACATCGGTTATAGCATAAACAAAGTAAAAGAATTTCAAGATCAATTGAAAAACAAGCGTGAAGAGTTTGAGAGAATCTGGACCAAAAACAACGAAGAGTCTGACGTGAATGAGCCTGAAAAAACGCCCTAGAAATTCTGACACCTTTGATGTAAAAATATATTACAAACACCTATACTGTGAGATTTTGGACACACTTATAATACAGCTAAGTGATAGGTTCGAGAACTTGGACTCATTTTGTTTTTTAGAACTCTTACATGTAAATAATTTTGAACAATACAAACGCAGTTTCCCCGAAATGGCTTTCCAGAGCTTAAAAGACAGCTATGGTAATATGTTTGATTTCCCTTCTATAAGATCACAGCTTGTAGTCACCTACATTTCACAGGATTTGCGTCACAAAAACGTCAGTGATTTGCTTATTTTTATTAATTCAAATTATCTACAAAGAGCATATTGTCAAGTGGTAAAACTGTGTGAACTTATTGTAACCATCCCGACAACAAGTGCTTCCGTTGAGAGAAGTTTCTCAGCGTTAAAAATAATAAAAAATTATGCACGCAATTCACAAGGCCAAGAGAGGCTCACAGAATTGTCAGTGCTATCCATTGAAAAAGGTCTTCTACAACAATTAAGGCAAAATCCGCAGTTTTACGATCTCGTGATTGAGGAATTTGCTAAGGAGAATAGAAGAATCCAGCTCAATTACAAATAAGGTAAGTACCTTAATATATTTAACATAAAATTTAATCTTCACATTTAAAAAATCTTGATAGCTTACCCTATAAAAATATCCACCACACGCCACTGGATTCAACGGTAATGATGAGTTGATAACAGCGAGCTGTGTTGCTCAGAATAGTTTAGAAAAACACTGGACCACAAGTCTAGGTCACGGTGGCCGGTCGTAGCCGTCGACAGTTCTTTGGAAACCTCACCTCAAGGTGTCCCCTGGTGGACGAAACGTGGGAGTTCAAGCACTATTTCCCATGTGATGGCCATGCTCGAGCTTGTAGACGAATAACAGCAGGTTCTCGTAGCTCCTTCAGGATATAAATGATCTCGCTGCCGTGTGTACATGGTAGCCTGTCCACCACCTAGTTAGGGTTGTCCCAATAGGATTAAATGAAACCTTTTCTTCAGTGATGAGTGGCAAACTGTTGACTTCCTTTTCTTGTTCCTGTTTAATAATGTGTAACCATTGGGGTCTAGTGCGTGAACTGAAACACGTGTAAGGCTCATTACGTTCGCTTCCTTGAGCATGGACTTGTATATTTCCAGGTCTCACCTGATACTTTTATAAGAGAAAACACAACAAATATTGCATCCTGCGCTTTTAAGGGAAGGAATATGAATAAAAATCGTGGCCTCATCATTTTCATCAAACAGCAGCCAAATGTTTCCTAGTTTGAGAATTATTCCTCATAGCTGTCATAGGTTCTGTCGGTCCGGATGCAGGCATGTAAATATTCTGATAGAACGGGGTATTTTGGACTGAAGCACTTTTTTCCTGATAGTCCCTCTTTTCTATCTCTCTCTTCTCCATTGTATTGAGTCTGCTCGCTATGCTTGTTGCTAAACTCGCAACTCTCTAACGACAATTGATGATATTGTGGATCGCATATTTTGTTCCCCTTGGCTCAAGATGTTATTGCCATGACACGACACGAACCTTCTTTAGAATTAAATATCGAGTGGAACGTTTGGGTTGAATATTAATTCATTTGCACGTGTACTTCGTTTTCTCTGAAAGGTGTAAAGTTACCTTTATTGTTTCCACTATGGCGCAGCTATATCGAATACTTTCACTACCTTTAAATACGCTCCCTTTACCAGTTCAAAGTAAAAACACATCACATTGTTCAAGTTAAACTCAAAGAAAGAAATAATGCCTGCTTTTTGTTACCCAGCTCACTCAGTTAGTGACACGCAAATATATCAGGTACATGCATGAGACCTATGGAGCCTTGTGGGTCCATGTGGGCACTCAACGCTGTACCCACAGGCTCCAAAGTCAGTAAATCCCATATTTTGAAATATTACAACTACAGAGTTGTTAACTGAGCAGGGTGTTTGGGATAACTACCCATCTAATCTTTGTAAGCCCTATTGATTTGTCTCGTGAAATGACGGACGTATTTATTGGCCTACTTAAGATTATGTTTTTTAAACTTCACATAGTTTGAGATATTAGTGAGCCTCTTCTCGCTCTGCGTGATAAGATCTTTGTTAATATTCAGGGCCGATAGCCTCTCTCCAAGGCCGTAGCCAGCCAATAGTTTCACGGGGGGTTTAGTGGGCACATCCTCCAATTGCCGGAGGCTAGAAAAAATTCTAAATGATAAACAGTTCTAGAATCTATCTGAAGTGTTTTTATATGGCAACAAAACCTCCTAACTACCAGAGGCTAAGAAAAATCTATATATTTAAACACCTCTAGACGCTATCTGAAGTGCTATTTATGGTAACACAGCCCCTTAATTTGTATTCATACCTTAGTTTTGATATTGTTTGAACCAAAAATAAAGACATATATACTTTGTTTATAAAATTTCAGGGGGGGTTTGAACCCCCAAAACCCCCCCTTGACTACGGCCTTGCCTCTCTCTCTCTCGTTCAAATATGCCTTGCTACGAAGATAATTGGAGTTTGTCGGTTTGCAGACGCTTATAAGAAACCTTGTACAGGCTTCTTTGTCCCTTTGAGGACTAGGTTCCCTTCCAGCCCACTACTTCAAACATTGCCAGATATACTCTCCTATCTCCAGTGGTGGTAGCTAACAGCTAACAAACATTGACAGATATACTCTCCTATCTCCAGTGGTGGTAGCTAACAGCTAACAAACGTTGCCAGATCTACTCTCATCCATCCACCAAACCATATGAACTGTAAAACCATGTGTCTAGCTGCTATCACTTTTGCCAATCAAAACTTTCACAACAAACAAATAATTTTTAATTATGTTTTTCTTTTAACAGTTTTATTGAAACACTAACTAATGAAAATAATCGTTTGAATGTTTGTTGTTGAAGTGATGTCTGTGGTTCAATTAAACATTTTTTACAAATGATAGCTTCTAAAAGACTGCGTTCACTTCATAAATCAAGATGGCGGACCAGAAGAAACGAGGGCAGTTAGTGATGTCATAAAAAACGTGCCTAGGCGCATTTGTTTATAAAATAATAGTGTTTTATTTTTACTCTAATATTGTGTATGGCTCTTTCTCTAAGCTATAAAAATACAATTATTTATGTCGGTGGTCAGTTATAAGAAGTTACAAGTGTTGCGACAACCGTGAAACAAAAAACATAATAATCTTAATATATTTTGGTACAACACTTGTTACGAATTACGACACCTCGCGATAGCGACCAGATTCCTAACGTTACTATAATAACCTCGATACGAACGACACGAAGTAAGATAATATGAAGAACAAAAATTTATATATAAAAATTAATATATAAAAATTAATTATCGCAACCAGTGAATCGTGAACTAATAATTTATACGTGTGAGTATTGTTTGTGATGTATCAAAAAATTAGATTTATCAAAATCTACGTCCCGAGTTCACTCAGAGAAATAAAATTTGCGCCATCATCCGGAATTCAAACCCTAATATCCTTGTAAATACAGTAGCCCCATGGCTTCTTTGGTGCCGACTGACAGCTGACGGCTTTGAAAAGTTACCAGACCAAATTATGTATCCCTACGTCGAACCATATTATCTGCAAAAAACATGTGTTTAGTAGCTGTCACTTCTGACAGTAAAAATGTAGGTATATACCTAACTGTTGATTGTCAGCTGTCAGCTGTGAACTGTCAGTCAGCACCAAAGAAGCCATGGGGCTACTGTACCAACCAAACTAGATGTGAGTCAAGACCACTCGGAAATCGCTGTAGATTCAAATTGATTCCTAAAAGTGCGATATAAACTACATTTTAACAATTAGTTTGATAAAAATTATTTCTAAATTAAAAACCTACGTCAGTACATTCTAATAATGTTCATAAAGTGACGTTGAAATATATCACCTCAAGTCCTAAATACACTAAAATTTTACCGAGATAAAATATTCTCTTAAGAAATGTGATTCTTGGTATTTTCTTTAAATTGATCACCTGTGTTTGTTTTAATTGTCATTTTAATTATAAGTAGTTATATACATAAATCTATATATATTTTAGCACCACGTCTTACTACCCATTCGGGCTATACGCCAATGTACTAACTACTCTTATGGGTTAGGAAAAGGAAGGTTTAATTTAGAGGAAATGAACCTGCATTTACGTGGAAGGAGAGTGGAAAATAATTTTGAAAAACTACCCTCAGTGCACCCGACTGGGATTGAGCCCCGATCTGCCCGTCTTCGGCAGTCTAGTCCAACACGAGAGTAGCGCGTTAGACCACGTGGTCACCGAAGCGGGTAGTAATAATATTTCCTTGTGTATTTTTTAGATAGAATATTTGTTGAAGAATAACTAAAACTGCCCCATGTCGTTGAAACAGCCCTATAGGTCAGGGGTCTTTTGATCATAAGGGTCACATTGAACAATAATAATTCTTGGGAGGCCGCATTAAAAAAAATTAAATCTAGTTAGTATATTAAGTAAAAAAAATACTTAGCTTGGTATTTTTGTTTTACAAACTGGTATAAGTACCCGAGCAACACTTTACTTCAAAAAGACGGAGAAAAATCTCTTGTTCAATTTATTCAGACCCAGATTAAATTTTTTTTAAACAATTCTAGTTAAAGATTTTAAATTATTGCTTCAAAGTACACATGTTTGTGCACAGGGGCTACCAATTTTAAAATTTCAGACTTCTCCGTGGGGTAGGGGTCACGCAACGCTCGTGACAGACAAACAAACTCTTCCTTTTATTAATATAGATAGATAGAAAAATTAATATTAAATAAAATACTGGCTGACCCTTTATATTTAATCACAGATGTTTGCAGTTGAGTCTGGAATTCTTTAATAAATTGAGAATTTGTGAACTGTTATGAACAAATAATTACATTCCCATAGTGTTTATATCTCTGATATTTATAAATGGTCTAATTGGGCTGCGTTTAGGATCCGATGATGGCAAAGTTGTTATCTATGAAGAGCCAACACCCAACAGATTAAACTTTCTGTCCACTTGAACATAATATAAGCTAGATCATTAGAGTTTTGAAAGTAGGACAATTGCTAAAAATACAAAATTAAAATATGCCTAAAGTAAGTTGTATTTTCGTAGAAACTTAACAAACAAAAATAAAAATTATAACGATTAAAATAGTTCCTCAACAAATATTTAAATAATGGTTACAATAGTGGTGGGGGTTAATTTTAGGCTATATAAGACTTAGATATAGGTTTTCTCACCTCCTTAGGTAACTATTTTTAAGTCATGCATGTTTTCATTTAACTTGTATGCTTCGCCCAAATGGACGCACAATCTCTCTACTCTTCAGTACGTAGTACAGAGCAATATGGCCCACTTCGCTCCGCTGCAGTGGACAGCAGAATTAAAATCGTTGTAACAAGCGTAGTTTTATGGCACAAAGGCTGAATATAAGGCGCGCGCGCGCACACACACACACACACACACATATAATATAATACATTATACCCTAATATAATATAATATAATAGGGATATAACTTATCAAACACATCCAAGAAGCCTCAAAGCATACAGCTTACCTAAGAACCGAGTGATGGACTCACCATACTGCACAACTAACCACACCACCAACCACATTTTACAAACTAGATCAAAGAGTCTTCCGCTATACTAAGAAAGCTGATCTATGGAGTTTCCAAAGTAATTCCCGATGTCTTATTGACCTTAACTTGGCAGGGTTATCTAGTAAATAAATGACACTGGAGAGGAAGACTACAGGAAGATTAGTTCATCGCAAGAGGAATAAGAGAGGCTCATAACAGAGATTACACTCGAGACGAATACATAAGAATTAGGTTTTATTAAAGTAGTACTTGTATTAGCAAATAGAAGTAGACCTAGGAGTGAAGCTTTATTCACACGTTCATAGAAAAGTTCAAGAAGACTCCACTTGAACATCGTAGTAATTCACACACTGCGCAGTGCAACTTGTTTTGCGACGTACACTCGAAACAACTTATCACACACCCGTTTTGATTTATAATGGATAGACATATATTTTCAATTGTGACATAAGTGTCACACAGCTCGACATAGATCGTCACACGCACCTTCCGTTTAAAGAACTTTTACAAATTCCTTCAATACATTCGACGTTATTATTATTATTATTATTATTATTATTATTATTATTAGCACCGCTTCTTACTACCCATTCAGGTTATACACACACTAATGTGTAATGGTAGGGTGATTGTGAGATGAAATGGAGGACCTACAGTTTAACGTGTATATCCGAACCACGGTGGAGGCCTGGCACTCCATACATTCACAAGTTGTGATTAATACACGTCTTGTCAGAGGTGAAGGAAGGGTTTGGAAATCAGATTGAACCCCGTCCCCCAGCACAGAAGTCTGACACTTTACCCCTAGACCACCAGGTCACCGAAGTAGCTATTGTCCAGGCCCGTATCCAGAATTTTCTTTCGGGAAGGGCTCATTCTTCAAATACTGGCCCACGATGACGGTCATCTAAAGACTAAATAGTGGGGGAGGGGGGCGGACGATTTTTTAAAAATTACCCGAAAACAACGAAACAAATTCGAAGGAAATAATGGAATACGTTTACACTCTCGGAACTAAAAATGTAGTTCACACAGAGTTTAACCATCAATTTTAATTCAAGAGAATTTTAAAATCTGTTATATTTTTAAGCTGAAGCCCCTTTTCCCCCTTGATACGTGCCTGCTATTGACCATTCTTTAGTTACATAGCGCATGTGTGATGAATAGAGCCGATCGTCGTTGGGCGTATACTCATCTTACAAGCAGGTATAAAACTTGGAAACTATTTTAGCTCACGCCAAGCAGAGAAACTGATCACGCATAAATCTTGTGATAGGCCTGTAACTCATCAATTGACATTGTAATTATTTTGCTAGTGGTTTTTTTTTAGCTTTTTGCTGCATATTTAAATCAGACATTTAAAAGAAATATAGGAAGTGTAAAGGAATCAAGGCAGGCTGTAGCTATTTCCTGCCGTGGATTAAACGAGTTTGGCACCTTCTGGTGACCTGACACAACTCCTGAGTGAGTCACCGGAACACCTCCAATAAAACATAAACCGAGCTTGGCACCTTCTGGTGACAGACACAGCTCCTGAGTGAGTCACCGGAACACCTCCAATAAAACATTAAAGCTTTTAGCAAACTTTGTTGTTCCCCACATCTGGTCACAATCTCGTGCAAATGATCGCCACAAGTACAGGAAGATAGTCGAGTGACCCATGGTTAAAATTGTGTGACCAATATATGGTCGTAAGTACATTACCTTTAAATTAATTTATTTTAGATAAATTAAGATACAATATTATTGATAGGGTAAAATAGCCCCCCGATACCAATTTTGAACCAAATCACTAAAGCAATTAATTTAAATATTCAAATTTAAAAAAACCGTCATCAGTAAACTACCCAAAACAGAATTTTCCCCCAAAACAAGTATACAGCTTTATTTGCCATGTTAATGTCAAACATTCCCAAGATACTAGTGCTATTTCTAGAAAGGATTACCTCTGTAAAATGGAAAATAGACTAATTTGTTTCAAACCAGTCAGTAGTAATGGAAAACAGAAGCCTTAGGTACCTGAACGTACACTTGGATAGAGCTGGGTACGTCCGTTTTTTAGGTGCCCATCATTAATAAACTATGTGGTTTTAGCTATCTTTTTATTTCTATCAAACTGAGATAGTGATGTTTTTATTTTCTTTATGCGCTTGATAGTGATTGTGATAAATCATCCATCTCTTATATGTTGTGAATAATTATGATTTTTGTTATTAATGTGAGTATCGGTATGAACGGCATAATGATGTAAAAACGAAAACGACGAAAAAATGTATTTTCTTTAAAAAATATTCCTGATCCAACAGGAAATGAAATTGTGAATATTGTTGAAAATAGCGTATCAGTGAACTAGATTTGTGAATCTAAGTTCAAATGCTAAAATATATCCACAGAAATCGTTGGTCTGGATAAGTTTGATATCGTCATCTTTGGTGGTTCAGAAACTAAATCTGATGACTTAAAATATTGTCTTCTAGATTTTAGAAGGGTCCGTGGACCTCACAACTAGATTATAGGTTCCCTAGTTTTGTACATTCAGGAAGTGCAAGGCATTTTCAAAGATGGTGGTTTGAAAAGTTGGTTTGGCTCACGTCTAGCGCCAATGATGCCGGAGCTTTCTGCCAAGCATATGCACTTTTTGAATCAGAGGAAGGAGGATTAGAATATCTCTTGCAAGTTTTGTACTAACTCTGTTTCTAAAGTACAAAAAAGAAATAGAAATACTTCACGCCTCCAGTGAGTTTCATTAAACCTCAATTATAAGATGTTCTTAATTTTAAAAAGATATTTCAAAACAAGATGCAATCAATTGAAGTCAGATTAAACTGTTAGTTTGGACTAATAAAAAATTGAAAATTGAAAATCGAAAAGAAAATATAAAGACAGTTATACTATGTGATTGACAAAACTTTCCCCTAAGAGGTCATCGTGATGAATAGGTCTGGATGAAAAATTTTGGTGGCCCTGTGCCAAGTGGAACTTGGGGAACTTTAAAGTTAGCTCCCATATTAATGATTTTGAATCTTACATATACATCATACATGGATAGTTTTATTTAGAGACAAATTTTAGCAATCATGATGAGTACCGCGAGTTTTGTTACCAACATATTAATTATTAATATTATAGTAACTATTAAACTATAATATTACTGGGAATTATATAATCATAGACTATTTCAGTGTAATTACATTTTGCGTAGTCAGCCATCTGCAGATAAAATAGTAATAGTGTTTAGTTTAGTAAAAATATTGCATTATTTAAAACTTTTTTTTCGTTTTTCTCACGTCGCATTTAGTTAATTCTTCAATATTAATAATTTTATTATTTTACCTCAGAAATTGTCAATATAAAACTAATGTTTATTTTTCCGTCAAAAGTCAACGGTATTGTCTACAGATGTGTAGTATCTCCGGTTTGCCAAAAGCAAAGGTTGCGTTAATTTATAAGCACGGACTGTCGGACGTAATACCAGGCTACCAGCGCCCTTCGATTGGGGAATATATAGATTAGTTTGGGATGTATTTTAAGAAAAAACATAAAAATATTGAAATATAATATTATCACAAAGTAAGTATGACAAGTCAAAGTGATTTATTTGCCAGACGGATGGGGGCCCCTAACCTCGGGGGCCCCTGTGGGTGGCACACTTGGCACAGGCCTTAATCCGGGCCTNACACCAAAGTCAGCACTCCTACTCACCTAGATTCTCACACCAAAGTCAGCACTCCTACTCACCTAGATTCTCACACCAAAGTCAGCACTCCTACTCACCTAGATTCTCACACCAAAGTCAGCACTCCTACTCACCTAGATTCTCACACCAAAGTCAGCACTCCTACTCACCTAGATTCTCACACCAAAGTCAGCACTCCTACTCACCTAGATTCTCACACCAAAGTCAGCACTCCTACTCACCTAGATTCTCACACCAAAGTCAGCACTCCTACTCACCTAGATTCTCACACCAAAGTCAGCACTCCTACTCACCTAGATTCTCACACCAAAGTCAGCACTCCTACTCACCTAGATTCTCACACCAAAGTCAGCACTCCTACTCACCTAGATTCTCACACCAAAGTCAGCACTCCTACTCACCTAGATTCTCACACCAAAGTCAGCACTCCTACTCACCTAGATTCTCACACCAAAGTCAGCACTCCTACTCACCTAGATTCTCACACCAAAGTCAGCACTCCTACTCACCTAGATTCTCACACCAAAGTCAGCACTCCTACTCACCTAGATTCTCACACCAAAGTCAGCACTCCTACTCACCTAGATTCTCACACCAAAGTCAGCACTCCTACTCACCTAGATTCTCACACCAAAGTCAGCACTCCTACTCACCTAGATTCTCACACCAAAGTCAGCACTCCTACTCACCTAGATTCTCACACCAAAGTCAGCACTCCTACTCACCTAGATTCTCACACCAAAGTCAGCACTCCTACTCACCTAGATTCTCACACCAAAGTCAGCACTCCTACTCACCTAGATTCTCACACCAAAGTCAGCACTCCTACTCACCTAGATTCTCACACCAAAGTCAGCACTCCTACTCACCTAGATTCTCACACCAAAGTCAGCACTCCTACTCACCTAGATTCTCACACCAAAGTCAGCACTCCTACTCACCTAGATTCTCACACCAAAGTCAGCACTCCTACTCACCTAGATTCTCACACCAAAGTCAGCACTCCTACTCACCTAGATTCTCACACCAAAGTCAGCACTCCTACTCACCTAGATTCTCACACCAAAGTCAGCACTCCTACTCACCTAGATTCTCACACCAAAGTCAGCACTCCTACTCACCTAGATTCTCACACCAAAGTCAGCACTCCTACTCACCTAGATTCTCACACCAAAGTCAGCACTCCTACTCACCTAGATTCTCACACCAAAGTCAGCACTCCTACTCACCTAGATTCTCACACCAAAGTCAGCACTCCTACTCACCTAGATTCTCACACCAAAGTCAGCACTCCTACTCACCTAGATTCTCACACCAAAGTCAGCACTCCTACTCACCTAGATTCTCACACCAAAGTCAGCACTCCTACTCACCTAGATTCTCACACCAAAGTCAGCACTCCTACTCACCTAGATTCTCACACTAAAGTCAGCACTCCTACTCACCTAGATTCTCAAATTTGACTTTATTATAACGTTACTTATTGTTTCAGTTATCTGCAGCCTAACAGTCACGTTGTCTCGTCAGTTTCAAAACCCTTCGTTAGACCTCAAACGGTGCTATAGCATGGTAGAAAATGTTTTGGACACACTGAACGATCCATAAGCTAAGTGTTGCTGCATCAAGTCCTAAGGAATATTATAGACTTAATGTTTTTCTGCCATTTATAGATTATTTCGGAACTATCAACTTGATTCATCAACTTTCCACGATAACACTACCATATTAAATTGGCTAGTTCCAGAATATGCCAATCAAGACTATTAACTTTAATTGCAATCAGCTCAAACATGTGTTAACGACCTTCCTGGGATTCTGTCAAAACTTCGTGGGGAGATTGACTTTGGTGACAACGCTGAAAAAGTAAATCTAAGACAGTGTGTCAATCTAGGGCGTTTGAAAGCTTGGTACATGCTTCAGATGGATTTTACCCAAACATTAAATTTCTTCGCATTTTGTCTGTTCTTCACGTGACTTCTTGCACTAATGGGAGATAATTTTCTACACTAAGGAGATAAAAAACATAACCCAACATCAACTACATCAACTATGAATGAGAAACGATTAAATGGTTTGGCGATACCCATGTTTATCGTAGTGTAATTCTTCTCAATGAGGTTTGGGAGAAATTCGCTCACAAGAATAAGAGAAAAATGAAATAATTACATTTTTTAAATGGAAGGTGAGTTTGACCGATTATGTTTTGTTTTGGTTAGATGGTTATCTATTTGGTTTTTTATTATTATTGTTAAACAATAACTACTTACTATTGATTTACATTATATAGTTTTTGTGGGTTTTCTAGATTTTGTTTATTTGTTATGCTAAGACCATGCTAAGAACAAAATAAAACTATAATATTTTTTAACATTATGAAGTATTATTTTATTTATATTATATAGTAGGTATATAATAATTATATTTTATAAAGTAAGTATTTGATATATAATTATTTATTATGCAGAAAGTATATTTTATATAACAATTATATATTATATACCCCTAGTAAGTATATTATATATAAAATATAATATATGCCTATATAATAAGTATATGATGTAGTATATTAACTTTCATATTTCCTCATGAGTGATCTGAAATGTTTTAAACAGTAATATATTTATATTGTTGATAAATGTTCTATTTATAATTATGAACCTCCTATTAAAATGACCTGGATCCATCCATGATTCCCAATATTCTCATTTGGAACCAAATCGCTAAAGCCATTTGTAAAATATTTCAAGTTTAAAAAAAAATCAGTCATCAGTAAACTACCCATAAGAGGATTCTACCTCAAAAACAATTATACATTATTATTTGTCCTACCACACAATCTCCAAATATATATTTTAAACAAAATGGTTAGAGCCATTTTCGAAAATTTGGAAGTAAAAAAAAAATTCCCAGAAGTAAACTACCATTAATGAAGGGCTGGGGTGAAAAGAAAAATTGTGGTTTAGCTCTATTAAATCTAAATATCAAGTTTGAACAAATCCATCAGTCAGACAGACAGATAGACATGGGGACAAACGAATTGTAAAATCCACTTTTTTGGGTTTTTGTTCACATAAAACGTAAAGATTCGTTATCATTTCAAGATTGATTTGTTCACGATCACAATACTTTCTCTTGATATGAGAAAGTAAAAATTGTTCTCACAGTTTTACTGAAATGATCTTTTTTTAAAGTAGAAGCTTACTACCCACTTACTGCTGATTGGGGCTAGAAATCCAGTTGGGTGTATTGAGGGTGGTTTTCCACTCCCCATACAGGCAAATGCCGGTACACTTTATCTAAATTCAATCTTACTCATCCGTAACATATTCTCGTTATTAGAACATATGCGTGTATCCGTAAGAAACTGTGTCTAATGTAATTGATCGAGGACGATGTAATGGAAGCTGATCTAGCTTCTAGAATCTAAAGTGTTGAACCAGTTGCCGGCTGTCATTGCAGCCAAGCCATTATACTTCAAGTAGTATATGTTCCAAGAGTACATGAACATTGCCCACTTATTCACTCTCTCCATAACAAGCTGTTTGACTGATCTTTAGCACGTGATCGTTTTACACAGGCCTTGAACCAACGGGGAAATACATCCCACTGGGCTGTCTTTATAGCTCGTGTCAAAGGTTTGCTTTGAATATCAACGTGGGAATACAACAATCAACAATCTGTGATCAACATATTTCTCTTTAGTTCATCACATATAATAGTTTATTAATGATTATAAATCTTAGTAAAACAATTATTCAGTAATCTTATTAATTAAATTTATCTTAATAATTAGTGTGAATTAATAATAATATTCAAGTACAAACTTTCATGTCAACCCACAATCAATTTTTATAGCCATCAATAGAGTAATCTCAGGGTGGACGTCAATTTTGATGAAAATAAGAAACTTTACCTAAACTCTAGCTTCAATTATGTTGATAGGCCTGATGAAAGGCTGTAGGAAATATAATGTGTGTGTGTGAGAGAGAGTAAAGCCTATAAAATCATGTTTTCTGTCAAGAGCACATTCTTGGCCGACTGTGGCGCCAATAGCTGGTGCGAGGACAAACCACGAACGTCCTGGGGTCCAAACAAGGATTCCTGACTGTGTAGGTTCACCTTGTGACGTCACACGACCAGAGCCAAACAAGCCTTCCTTGACCCAATGAGAAGAGCCAGGGACTGTTGACCCCAGCAGGGTTGCCAAAACAACGGAGACTGTACTGTACTATACTATATTATATTAGTGTCTTATTTCTTATTTAGAGTACTAACACAGCGACCATAGCCACAACGTTAATTTACCCCGATTGAGATCTAACAAACCAGATTTTAAAATATACATTATTGGTCACTTACGGCATCGTACCTGGAACCCAAGAGTTAAAAGGAAGCCGCTCTAATGGCTGTGCTAAGCTATCAGGGATGTGCAGTGTAAAGAGCTACTTATGTTAAAAGGAAGACGCTCTAATGGCTGTGCTAAGCTGTCAGGGATGTGCAGTGTAAAGAGCTGCTTATGTTAAAGTGTGGATGTAGGAGACGTGAGAAAAGGTATGCGTTTTGCAGTTTTTGTATCAAAACTTTTTTTGTGAAAATAAATAAAATAATACTTCTATACAAACATAAAGTTTAATTTCTTTCACATGGTGAAATTGTTGAATATCCTGGAATTTCATAATAATTTTTTTCTCTTCATTTGAAAAGTTCCCAATCTAATGCCGATATGCTTATGACAGATATTCAACAACTGTTGATATCAGCATGTGTAGAAAATTAAGCTTTAGGTTTCTACTGGAGAAATATTTTATTTGTTTTAGAAAAAAAAAAGTTTTGATGTAAAAACTTCATAAATACTGACCTTTCCTCACGCATCATCGGACTTGCGTCCCTAGTTTTAGTCCTCTGATAAGAAATATACGAACTGCGTCCCAATAATTCTAAGTAAGCAAATTAACTGTGCTCCAAGATTTTTCTAGTCAACAAATGAATTGCGTCCCAAATTAGTGTGTCAATCTATGGTTCTATGGTTGGAGGAAGAGGAAAGCAAATGTATGTTATTGATAGTAATCTACAAGTCGGGTTCCATAAAATGTTGAAGAAGAACATCCAGAGGGGTCCTGTTCGAATAAGAAGTGCTCGGCCTTCGTCGAGCTGTATTCTAATATTGAAATTATTAAGAGTTCACTACGACATAACCATTAGAAGAACAGTGATGCTGTATTTAATAGCCAGAAAGATGATAACAGTCTGAAGCAAAAGGCAGTGGAAGATATTATATGTGAACGATCAAGGAAACTGATTCATCAACAATTACGGAAAGGTGATACCGAAACTTCAACTTCATATTATCTAAACAGGATTCGAAACCACATCCCCCAAGCTCACTCTTCGGTTCTACCCACACTACCAAAAACACTAAAGGAACCGCATTCTTCTTTGGAAAAAATTGGGCATTAAGATGAGTAAGGAAGAACTTTTTTTTATTAGTGAATGATATCGAAAATAATTTTACTTTTTTCTACGGTAGTAAACTTGAGTTTTTTGGAACAGCTTAGCGTCATTTACACAAACGGACGCTCTATGTTTCTCCAAAGCTGTTTTTGCAATTATTCGCCACTATAGGTAGTAAAGATCACATACCCCTTTAGTCTTCTGTTTGCTTAAAAACGAAACCGCTAACACTTAAACTTGAGCTCTTCAACACTTAATTTAAACATTTCGTGAACTTTGAACTTTACTCCATCAACAGTACTCAGTGACTTTGAGGAGGTTATTCATCAAGGCGTGAGAGGAATATCACCTCCACAAATCATCAAAGGCTTAATTTAGGACAAAGTTGATGGAGGAAAATCCAACAATTAAACCTTACTCAAGAATATAAGGCTATAGATTCTGAAATGGGACAATCTCATGTGACTATCAATCCAGAATCCTGGTGACTGCTTTACTGATGACCTCAGGGTAATCCATTCGGACGACAACAGTAAGAAGTTTTACTGACTACAGTTTAGAAACAATGTCCACCCCGCGTCTGAGCAGATCAATCTCTTGCTGCAACACGCACTACAAATTGCTGCGAATCTTTTCATTCCAAACCAAATGGAAATCTATACTCAGCAAACCTGATGTGATTACTATGTAAAAACGCGCAGTAAAGGATAGAAACGACGTAAAGCGGTATACAAAGAAGCCTTCATGGAGGCCAAATTTTGAAATATAGAACTAGTGAAATATCTCGATTTACATTTATAAAAAGTTTATCAGTGAACAAAAAGTATATAATCAGTATTAAATGCAAAAATATTAAAAATAAATCATTTTCAATTATTTTTACCAGGAAAATTATATGTTGTACTTAATTTTTTATAAACTTTAACTTCTAAAAAACATAATATTTCGTTGTTTAATTTTATTTGTCATAATACTTATATAAACTAGAATTTAAGAATGGGTAAGCATTTGGATTATACCTTAAGTTAACCTTTTCTTAAACAGGGATACGCTTGGTGTAAAATATTTATTTTGGGACGCAATTCAGATGCAGTTTACTGTTGTAGAGTCTAGTGTCATCGTGCCTCTATAGTTTAACCAGCTATCTCATCAAAGAAAGGGAAATTATGAAAATATTATTCACATTACTGGCCAACATTCTCTCAAACTATATGATAAAAAAATAAAGCGTTTTAGACAGAACAATATATTAGATATTAGCTAGCGCTACTATTTAGCGCTGGCGAATTAAGATTACTTAATTCTTTTTCTTTTAAAAAACACACAGGACGTTCAATATAAAAGCCATTCACAATAAAATCATTTATAAATATTTTCAAAATAAATTAATTGAAACAATCCACCAGAAAACCAATTTAAAACACTTTTATGAGAAAAAATATAAAAAAATTAAAAGCGAATAATTAATTCAATTACTTTGTTTGAGCAATACAATTTGATCAATGTAAACAACCCATCAGAAATTCAAGTTTAAATCATTCACCAAAAATAAATTTCAAAGTACGCAAAAGAAAATAAACCTGAAACCATTCGCATATAGATGCAATCTTAGATCCGCTCAAAAATAAGGGTTATAAAGGCTATTTTTTAAATTGTTTGCCACGCTAGAAAATAGAACCGAAACGGTTCTTGAATAAATAGCTACTGGAGTAACTGGAGTTAGAGTAAGTTGAGCTAAGCTTACTTAGACATAAACTGTTATAGTCAGTTGAGCTAAGCCTACCTACTTAGACATAAACTGTTATGGTCAGTTGAGCTAAGCCTACTTAGACATAACCTGTTAGAGTAAGTTGAGCTAAGCCTACTTAGATATAAACTGTTAGAGTAAGTTGAGCTAAGCCTAACTTAGACATAAACTGTTAGAGTAAGTTGAGCTAAGCCTACTTAGACATAAACTGTTAGAGTAAGTTGAGCTAAGCCTACTTAGACATAACCTGTTAGAGTAAGTTGAGCTAAGCCTACTTAGATATAAACTGTTATAGCAAGTTGAGCTAAGCCTACTTAGATATAAACTGTTATAGCAAGTTGAGCTAAGCCTACTTAGACTCGAAATGTTATCATGTTGCTGTCGCCTGACTCTTGTTGAGTAGAATTGTTCTCATTTAATCTGAACACTGTTGGAACAATGAACGCACATGACTCGCTAGGCTATTCAAATAGAGCGCTATCGCCACAATGCAAACAGTAGGCGGTTCAAGGTCACAGTCAACATACACTTTAGGGCTACCCCGCCCTGTTTATGACCATGTTTTTCGCTCTTTCCTTACTTAACAATTATGTCATGTTGTTATTTACCTTTCCATTTTAAACACGTATTTGCCGTCCTCAAATAAAAAGGATTTCAGAGAAACTTTCAAGCGTTTAAAATAGTCAGTTCATCTTGATTGAACACCAGGACTAAAAAAATTAGTTACGTGTCTCACTAACCGTTCGGGTTGTATGCTTATGTACTAATTACGCTGATGATTTTAGGGATAGGAAAGGTTAAATTTAGAGTAAATGTACCCACATTTGTGTGGAGGGAGAGTGGAAAACTAGTTTTGTAAAAACTACCCTCAATACACCCGACCGAGATTCTAACCTCGATCTCCCTTTCATCGGCAATCTAGTCTACTGTAAGAGTAGCGCGTTAGACCACGCGGCCACTAAAGCGGGAAAGATAGATTCGACGAGAAAATAATCCTACGACTTATCGCCTGGTTCTGATATCAATATTAGATTAGTTTATTTAGGTTAGTTTGTGATCTAGTCGTGATAAACAACAACATATTTTGTTTAGCTAAAATAATAGCTAGAGTACATTCAGCACCCGAGTTTACGTGGATGACAGCTCCAAAAGTTACTAGAAATAGTCCCTAATGTATCCCTACGCCAACAGCTGATATCTGTCACTTTGGATAGCTGTAATGAAAACAGATGATAATGTATGAATGTGATAGTTAACCGCAGTAATTTAGGCCAATATTATTTATTTATTTATTTGAGGTTGGACACAAGCTTATTTATCTTTTCATTCCACTTAAAAAATTATTATTCACAGCACTTTCATAAAAGGTCTAACAAATATTGTTTCAAAATGGCAACCGATGAATTTAAACAATTCGATTGATCATGACGCAAATAAGTTCTATAAAATGGTGCACCCACGCAGTGGATAGAAATATTTTATTCAGTTAAATATTTCAAAATAAAATAATCATAAAATTATTTAATATATAAAAAAAATTACAAGTATTTTCTATTTTCCAAGTAAATACGATGCCTGTATTAGATGTATTAATGTACAGTACCTATGCAATATATTACACATTATAGATAACATTCCAAAACTAAAAATAAGTAGGCCTACTTATAATTAAGTTTAAAATATTGTTTCAGATTGGATAAAAATAAATTATTAAAAGTAATTAAATAATGTGAGAAAATTAGGTTTTCGTTATTTTAAATGTAAAATATAACATATAATTACAAAACTTAATATCCATAACAAAACAAGTGTGGGCAATCCAAAACCTAAACATATGTTTTTTAACAGTCATTCAGGAAAAAAGCTATGGTGAACAGACTTTAGTTTGTTATTTCTGGCTCTCCACAGCAATAAAATGCTATGTAATTCATGGAGACTTGGAGGAAATACCATTTTGTTTACGATATCTGCCAATTTTAAAAATATTGACATTCCAATTTTCATAAGTAGGACCTGTTAGAAAATATATTGATGACATTTTACTACAGTAATAGTGTTATATTTAGGTATTGATAATATCCACCAAAAGTGAGAGCTACAGATCACTTGACGTATGAAAAAGGGGGCGGCCAGACTGAGCGAGTAAGCGAGCGCGCGAGCGACTAAAATATAAAATAGAACACATTGGTTGTAATGAAAGGTGACCAGACTGGAACGAGCGACTGAGCGCGCGCGCTCGCCCCGGTACAGTATAGTTTACAGGCGCTAGGCAATATTATTGTATGTTGGTTCATTGAGTGCTAGGAAAACTTCTCACTTTGACATTTTTATTAATATTGATAGGTTTAGCACACTTGCTACTAACGGCCTAATTTAATTGGTAAGATCATAAACCATACATATATATAGCCCTTTACAAATAAGAATCGCCACTAGCGTGGAGAGAGGATGAGAAAACCACAACAATAAATCACTTGTTAAAACCACCCTCAGTTCACTCAGCCAAGATTCGGAACCTCCTCGTCAACAACTAACGAGAGCTATCTGCTAATCACGCGCTCGCTCGCTCGCACGCTTGTCAGTCTGGCCGAACCCTAAGTGAAAGAATATCAAGTAACTTTTCTATCTTTGAAAATTGGACCGTAGCTTAGTTATCCAATACTAGCGCCAGGAGTTGTTTGGTCCAATTAATAGGTCGAGTTATGTGGTATGCAACTGTCACTCTTGTTAGATAATATCAATACCTATTAAATTATACTAATAATATATTCAAGTGTCATCAATGTTCCTGACAGCAAAACACGCAGTATGTTTTTATTTCTTAACAGGTCGTTCCTCTAAAAATGAGACTGTGTGATGATTGTTAACTATTAACATACATTTGTCATCCTCGGGTTTGTCTCTACCACTGGATGTGTCTTGAACAAGTCATTACCAAGATATGATTGCTGATACATACAAGGGCGTAGGATGATTGCTGATACGTATCAGTGCGTAACAAGATTTTTGTGGAGGGGTGGGGGTGTGTAATTTTACGGTCAACTTGTAATGCAGTACTAAAAGAAAATCAACATAGTAGCTTTCTTTACCTTTGCTTTAATTTCCAGAAATTTAGGGGGCTAGGCCCTTCACCTCCACACACTAGCTACACCCATGCAAGTGGTCAGAAAAATTTGTCAAAATCTTCAATAATTTGAAAACTAGGGAGTTAAATAAAAAAATTAACATCAGGGAGTACCTTTCATCCTGTTAACGAGTAGGCCTATAATTTGCAAAATTACAAAGAACACGCCTTTTTTTAATCTTTAAAAAAATCTAAGCTAAAATAAGTTTTCTTGGATACAAAATTACAGAAAGATCTAAACTAAGACTCATTTTATCGGATGCAAAATTACAAAGAACATCTTATAAAAAAATTATCTCAAACCAAAAATAGTTTTTGTGGATTTTATGAAAATCTTTTTTAGCACTTCCTTTTCAAATGCCTCCTTTTTTCCAGTGTAGTTTTTCTGTGCACACTCAGTAGGCAAAGCCCAATGAAACGCTTCCTTACTTAGAGTAACAGAAGAACTTAATAAAGGCATACTGTTGTAGTATGTGTTGCCATATTTAAGGGACTCCAAAACCAATTATGTCCAAACATAGATTTCCCCGCGTACATTTTATTTTTACTTTCAGTTAAGTATTTTTTAAATTTACTTACTTGTTTTAGAGGGGGAAGCTGCCCCCTGGTCCCCTAGCTCCGCCCATGTATATATACAATATATCCTCGTTTAAACTTTGTAGATGTAATGTCCACCATCTTGACGAGTGAGGAAAAGGAGCGGGGAAGGATATTTATTATCTTTATCGTCAATCTGTCTAATTCCTATGGTCAGATGTAAGCAGGATTATATTGTGAGAACAACTAATCGATCTTATCGACATGCAGTGCTTCTCATCCACATTTAGTATTTGAGCGTGATATTGAAACACTAATGTCAATCAACGTGTGAATGTGTGTGCGTGTTCTTTTGTTCAAACGAGTAACAAGCCTGTCGTTGTTAAAGCTCGGCACCTCAATACGTCTTGAAGTGATGTATGAAAGGAGGTCTGTCTGTCTACAAAGGATGGTTGTATGCCAAGCACAATGGCGGCAGAAACGATTTCCATCTACTTGGGCTTGATGGGCACGACCTATGTCCGTTTGGAATAGACGACAATTATGGTGAGAGGGTGTTTGTACTTGTAGTTTGTTCCGAGCAGCTCGCTCAGACCATGCATACTAAGGTGTCTCCTTAGATATCGACCGACCTCTCTCAGGATGGTAGAGCTTGCGTGAAACTTCCCGCTTGACACACATGACTTGGTTTTATAACGAATTCTACTTTAGGGTCAGTCAGGTTAGATCGTTCAAGATTTTACCAGGTCTACAAATCTTTAAAATATAATGTAGACTAATATTTACAACCACATCCATTGATCCTTCATAATCACGTTGCAATCCTACGTAGATTAGAAAACATTCATAAATGTATTTAGGAACTAATTACAACGATTGCCTGACACGGCAACTCGTATTATTTAAATTTGTCTCTGATTGGTCAATAGACTACACGTTCTAAAACGTGGGAAAGTGTGAAGCAGACTTCTCACGTTACAACTATAAATATTAAGTCCAAAATGTTTGTAAATAAACTGATGAGCCTGTTGAGTTGCCTCCACATTCAATTCTTGACCGGCCATGTCATGGGATTGCACAAGAATGGAGAGGGGAAATCTTTAAATATCATCAGGATAACATCAAAGCGAGCAGTACCATAAAATATAAATACAAACAATTGCTTGAGACTAATAAATTAGCGCCATAATCCTTTAAGCCCCCTACAGAACCACCAAACAAGATAGTGAAGATGGTGGTATCTCATCTTATCCTGAGTCATTCGATTCACAATCAGGCCGACTGCTTGCGGCCTTCATTATGATTACATTTATTCTATATTAGGTGACACGTGAACAAAACTCAAATAAAATAATTGTAGCTTGAATTTCAATCATATTTATATTATTTACCATTGAGGAATACTTCTTTTAACGTGACTTAGCATACCACTATGGATCCACTGGAAATCACAAGTTTATTAAACGAACTTGCATCTTTTTAAAGACGATCGTTAAGCCCTTTTAAAGTCACGTAATAGGTACGGTTAATGTTCATTTACCATCAAATCGATATTTCACATGCAGGTAAGCTTTAAACACCAAGAAAAGTATCAGAGTGCCCCTATTTAAGGCGGAACAAGATACCGGGAATGTATTTTGCCTGCTTCAATGACATAATCAAGTTGGAAGATAGACTATATTTCCTGAACACGTGCGGTCACCAGAAATAAGGCGTACGACGATTAGATCGTAGCGGAGTGCGATAAGCGGACATCGACATATAAAAGGAAGCGTGTTGGGGTAGTCATACATGTGTGGAAAGGTAAAGTAAGCTGCTCCCCCCATCCCCTCTCCTCATTGCAAAAAGGAAATTGTTGAACATTGGTTGTTTAAGAAACTTTTAAAGGGCATTTTCTCTAAATTTAATGAAAGTTACTTACCCGATTCGCAATAGCCTAAAAGTAATAATCTAAAGGTTTGGGTGGGTACGAATTATATTTCCAGATAAATCTATGTATGGGTACCATGTTGGGTGGGTGCATTAGTCAAATACATTATTAATCGGAGTGCACTGTAAAGTTAGTATCGCGTGCTCTCATGAGTTTTAAATTTTTATTTCACTAGATACATTTAACGGGCATTTCTTGATTGGTTTTACCAGTGCACGGCTTATATACTAACTTATTTATAGAAGAGACACAACACCCAGCCCCCCGAGCGTAATTCATCAGCGTGAAACGGCACACACCAATTTCACTAATACTACATTTTAAGACTTTGCCGGGATTCGAACCCAGAAATCTTAGATCCGTAAGCAGAAACGCTTCCAACTAAGCTAAGGTTTTGTAGCGTAGCATATTATGTATATGAAAAAACAATAGAATATAAGCGTGTTTTAATTTGGTAAGATGGCCAAATAGAAATCATAAACATATCCTATTATTATTAACAGGGTCATATATCATATAACATTTACGGTACATAACTATTTAATAATTTTAAGTGCACTTTCCACACACAAGATGATTTCAGAACACAACAGTCAAATATAAAACAATTCATTTAAGGTCATTAGATAATAAAAAAATTCTGTACAATTTTAACAAATAATGTATAATAATTATAATCTATAAATAGTTATTCAATGATTTCAAATCACTATACGTAGATGATGACTGTTTTTAGGGTTTTTGCATACCATTGTTAAGGTAAAGTAATTAATATATGGGGCTGACATACGTACATACGTACATACATACATACATACATACATACATACATACATACATACATACATACGTACATACATACATACATAC
>CABFWO010005851.1:29678-41669 GCA_902155825.1 Timema genevievae | reverse complement strand
GGGTGAGTTCAGTACGAGGAAGAGGGCTCAAAATAGAATATTTAATGTCGTCACAAGGCACATAGTGTATCTATATTCCCTGGAAAAGGGTTTAACTCTTTCTTCCCCCTTCCACCCCTTCTCTTAAAACCACCCCAGGTGGTAAAATGATTCATATTCTAATGAGTTCACCAGAGGAAGATTAAAAAAAAAAGTATTGGTTGGGAAAAAAAGGGTTTGGAAGGGTGGTAAGGGGGGGTTTTAAGGGTTTCTTCCTGTTCCGGGTAGGACTCAGGTAGACGAAAGAGTTGATTCTGATCATTCTCGTTGTCTGTCATTTCCTTATGAGAACCTCTAGTCTGCGGAGGTGTTTTATAAGTGTGTGTGTTTGTGTTGAATGCAAGGACATGATCCTTCTTCGCCATCAGGACACAGGATTACGTCTAGGAGCCTCTGGATTCTCGAGTTCCTGGAGAAGAAGAAAAACAAAACACAAGGAACAATTAGTAAGTAATATTTTTACCAAAACACACAGTATAATTTGTGTTTGTAGGAAAACTTTTATTAAAAAAAATACAAACTATTTCTCACGGGTTATAACATTGATAGCATTATACTGGAAATGGAACACACGAATCCTCAAATCCCTCAAATACTATGATATTCGAGAGATTTAAGATTCGTAAAAATCTAAAAAAAAAAGTATCTCTAATACAATTATGAAATTCGAAGCTATTTGAAATAGAATTTTAACATGGGCTTGTGGATTTTAGAAAGTAAAAATCTCACCAAAAAAAATTGTATTAAAAAAAGTGACCTATTTGTTAATTATGACGAAATATACATGACAAAAAAATTGGCACCAATTCTTAAAAAAAACCTTTTAAAAAATCATATTTTAAATATTTTTCCTTTAATTAATTGTACATTCTTAAAGATTCGAAAATTATAGATTCGAAAGAAAATGTAATATACGGATTCGAGAAATATAGGAGACCCATCTCTAAAATAAAATATTGGTAAAACTTACCCTTTATTTCTACTTTAGTACAATTAACATTTCAAATTGATGCTACATTTGACTGAATATTCATAGCGTACTTCTTGTTTGACACTAATTCGATTACTATATTATGAAATGTTTGTCAATTTATTTGGTAAATATTAAAAATGTTTGTAAACACGCTGCTAGGGGGTTTATAGTTTAATGGATTCTTTTAAGAGGCGTATTTGAACAAATTATATGATTATTTACCTTTTAAAGCAATAATAGACATATGTTTTGACTAGTAAAAGTGTTATTTAATTCATAATAATTAAATAAAATTGTTGTTAGACCTCTTAAAGATTAAATTTAGTAGTTTTAGGTCTAATTTATATGAGTATATTTCGGGAAAAACTTCAATATATTTAAATTAACAAAAATTTATGAAGCAAAGTTATACTCTCTTGAAATCTAATTGATATTTTTGCTAATTAGTTGTGTTAAATTAGTGGTATAAATTTGACCATGCTATTTTAATCATTTATCTCAATCACACATTAAATATACTTGATTTTTATATATGAACAAATACTACTTTGAAACGATGAGACTTAAATGAATTTTACAAATAAAAATGAAAAGGCTTTTTAATCATAACATTTTAAATGTAACGCATGTATAATTAATATAAAACCTAGGCGCAACACAAAACAATTCTTATTTTATTTATATCTTTGGTAGCAATTGAATCTTGCAACAGAAACTAGTTTACAAGTCATAGTTAAAGTTTGTTTGTAGTTGGCTAACTTTTCATTTTGAAGTTTTAGGCTGTTTTAAAATCTCGAAGATATATCAAAACTTTTCACAAAATTAAGTACATGACCAAAAAAAAATGGCACCAAGTCTTTAAAATATAGCAGCGACTATCTACTCTCAAAAATAAACGTTAAATAATCCATACTTTGAATATCTAAGTGTTAGATTTATTATTACGTTGCAGAAATGGTATACACCATATTAAATACAAACACATTTATTGAACGAGTGGAGCGAAGGCCCTGATTTAACTCAATCATAGTTTGACATTTCATCTGTCGTCTGTTCCACGATTAATGTAGGCCGAATGACGTATGTAGATTCTTCTTTTTTTTAAATTGTTAACTTCCATTATTAGACTTACGTCTTCAACCACGGGGACAAATGCTATTCTCTATAAATTTAATGTACTATTTAATATGGTATTAATTGGTTTCCGGTCTAACTTGATCAAGGGGGGAAAAAAACCTTCAAATCCAAGGAGAAAATATAGGAAACATTTCAACTTGAAGTCCAAAGAGAAATGTTAAGATCGTATTATCGATAAGAAAACTGAAGTTGTCCTCTAAATATTATGTTTTATTTTTTGTGGTGTGATGGAAAATAGACCCGAATTCGTAAAACGTAACTCTATTTCGTAAGAAAATTAATGTTATCTGAGACCTGTGTTGTGACGGAACATAGTGAGGACATGCGGCGGGAGATATTTCGGCTGCCGGCTCATCCAGTCCCTCCGCGACCCTGCGGACATTAAGGGACATCACACACGCCAGGACGTCCCTGTTGTTTCCAGCAATACCTCCCTGGAGAAGATGATAGGCCCTGAAATGTGGAAGGCGTGAGACTGCTACTTACAGAAGGAAGAGTGTCGTAAAAGTGGGACATTGAAGGAGTCAGAGACCTTGGCTCATTTGTTAGTGCGTCTTCCTAATGATCTGAGGGACTCAGGGTCGTTTCCCGGCAGAACCAAAATATTAATTTTGAGGACTAGTATTTATTTTCCTTTCATTCTTTAGTAGATTGTATTTTTTTCCTTTTAATCGATGGCAAATTATGTTTGCTCTTTTTTACTCGGTGGTACCTAAATTATATCAGTCACCTGCCTCTGTGGCGTAGTTGGCAAACGCGCTAGTTTCGTGTTGATCTAGACTGCCTAGGACGGGGGAGATCGAGTTTTGAATCTCGGTCGGGTGAACTGGGGGTGGTTTTCCCTATATGGTTCTCTACTCTCCCTCCACGCAAATGCGGGTTCACTTCCTCTAAATTCAACTTTCCCAACTCCTAACTCATTAAAGTAATTAGTACTTAATCGCGTATAACCTGAACTGGTAGTAAGACGCGGTGCTAAATAGTATATATATATATATATTAGTTCCTCCTTCAAAGCTTCATCCGGGATTAAAACCATAGATATTATAAATTATGGGGAAAAATAAGTTTTCTGAGTACAACAAGAACCATAAAAAAATAAAATCATGTTAATCCATATAGGTCTATACATGAAATACAACTCGCGTCGGTCGGGCACGTTAAAAAACGTCACCCTCATCTAGCTTGGTTTCTCTGGTGACTGGGAGTTCGAGGCTCGAATGGGCGTTTTTCACATTTACCGACACGTTACCGACACCGACACCGACACCGACACCGGTGGTCACGATATCTTAGGTCAACTTAATGGAATGCTTTCACTCTCACCGATATGTCATCATCATGTCGTCTTCATGTCTCGTCATCATGTCGTCATCATGTCGTCTTCATGTCGTCTTCATGTCTTCATGTCGTCACCGGTTGACAGTTTGCCACACAGCTCTATGCTTGCTACATGTGTGTACACATTTTGTTGTGAACCAGGCGTATATTTATTAATAATAAAATGGTATGGCCGATATTAAATATGACGAGGTAACTTTAATAGAGCTGATATATTGTGACCTCTAAATATCTTACTTTTATAACCGGGTGCACCCAAAACCGTCTTTTGTACACAAGCCTTCGTCTCTTGCGTCTTAAATATAACAAATAGAGCAAATATTATTTGTTAAATTTGTTACTAAGTACTGGGCACGTCGAGGTAGCGCCAGGAACGATCTTAAACAATACAGGAGAGTTGGATCTTCCCGTCCGTCATTAAAATGTGTCTTCGTGGAGTCGGGCCGGTGTCGTGTTGGTGTCGGTACATGTGAACTGTCTATGCTGATGTCGGTAAATGTGAAATGTCTATACCGGTGTCGGTAAATGTTAAATGTCTATACCGGTGTCGGTAAAGGTGAAATGTCTATGCCGGTGTCGGTAAATGTGGAATGTCTATGTCGGTGTCGGTAAATGTGAAAACGCCCAATCCCGGTGACTTGTACTCAAATGTTTATTTTTCTAACCGGTTTCCCAGTTGGACTTCTCGAAAATATGATTAACCTCCGACCTTGGTGGTCTTGGGGTAAAGTGCTCGCCTCAGGACCGGTGTTCATGGGTTCGAACCCAGCCTGGCTCAACAGATTTTTCTTGAGTGATAAAAATCCGTAGCACAACTTCCTTCGTAGGAGAAGTAATGCCGTTGGTCCCGTGTCGATTGTACATGTAAAAGAACCCTGGAAGGTAGCCTATACGAAAATACCTTACCAGGCAAAATTGGTAGGTACTTTCGCTTTAGCTCATCGAAATTCTCGTCGGTTAAGAAAGTGCAAGGTAAATACCTCAAATTAAAAAAATGATTAGCCTATATTTTCCTCTAAAAGTTTCAAACTTATTATAATTTTTTTTTACAATATTGAAGAGATCTTCTTCACTGACCGAATGATTTAAGGCAACGTTTTTTAAACTGTGCTCCTCCATAGCTATCTCAAGCTCTATGAAGTAATAATTTTATAATATATTTGTTGGGTGACCTGGGGGTCTAGGATTAAGGTGTCAGACTTCTGTACTGGAGATCCGGGGTTCAATCCTAGGTCCCGGCACAGATTTATCTGGTTGCCAAACCCTTCCTTCACCTCTGACAAGATGTGTATTAATCACAACTTGTGAATGTGTGAAATGCCAGGCCTCCACCGTGGTTCGGATCCCATGTTAAACTGTAGGTCCTCCATTTCATCTCACAATCACCCTACCATACACATTAGCGTAAGTGCGTACAACCCAAACGGGTAGTAAGACGCGGTGCTAGTAGTAATAATAATAATAATATATTCATAAGTCTAGTTATGGGACCTACACTGATCACGATTGGTAGATATTAATAATGTTCATAAAATAACACTAATAATATGTTAAAATGTTATCAATGTTGACCGCAGTAAGATATTTGTGTGTGAGTTCCTTCGTACCTTAATTCCGCTACAGTGAGACCCAGGCGACATAGGCGACTGTTGCACCAAGCGCTACCGCTCTATACGCGGGAAGGATTACCTGTTCCAGGCCCTAGGGCTGGAGATTATAGTCCCTGGATGAGGGAAGACGTCCAGAGTAGCCGTAATGTTGGCCTTAGACTTCCTATTATTATATGGACTCTTCATGCAACGTACGATCAATCTCCCCGAGTGTAGTACACTCCCTGTGTAAATACACTAGACCTCGTTAACACTGACGTACAGTCCAATTTTAATAGGAGTACTTTAAAAAAATACAAACCTATTTTGTTGCGTCTAACAATGATAACATATTACTATACTATTAGTTATTTTATAAGTATTGGTACGATCTATCTAAAGTGATGGTTGCAGATCACATGACATGACTTATGAATAAATTAAGACCCTTGGCCCTATCTATTGCAAGTCTAAAACCTATTTTGTGGGATGGTGGGTGGGAGTGTGAAAGGCGTGGCGTGGCTTCACAACCGACCAAAGTATCCTTCCGCGCCAACAAGAACAGTTGGATCACGGAAACAGTAGATGGCGCTAGCTACCAGACAGGTCTTGCGGAAAAATCATACTTTTGGAAATGTAAGTTTTCTCGAGAACGAGTGAAATTTTTATGTTAGTATTTTCAACACCCCTTCTAAGATAATGTATCGATGTTTATTAATTGTTACATTTTCTTACTTTTTGTTATGAAGCCGGCAGTTTTCTATTGAAAAATGTCAATTTTGTCGATATTTGATCACTGTTCAAAATAATAGTGGAGGTGTGTATATAAAAAGTATAACATAATTAACATGTTTTTATCCTTGAACAAACCGTTTCCGAAAAGAAAATTGCAAAACAATAAACATTCTTGAAGATAACTGTTTGTTCCCATGGCTCTGCATTTCCACGCCAAATGAAAAGGGTCAATCGCCTTAAAGTATATCTAGTAAATTTTCTACAAGTCAGTTCTTCCTATAAAAATTGCACTATGATTATTTCAGGCTGGTGTGAAAATTCACATTTTAGCGGCACAAGCAAAGCGTTCTTTGTGGAGAATCCCCTAGAAAAAGCGTTATTGTACCCAGATACCCCTTACTAAGGAGAAGAGGGTGTGTGGGGCAAATAAAATAAAGAAAAACAAAATATCGTCACAGTTTCAGAACGTATTTTACTTTTTTTTTTTGCACTCAATTTTTCTGTCCGTACCATTCTAGCCATGTTTTTAAAAAAAATAATACACCTGGAATAGGGATGAGAAAAATATAATTTAGAGGTAAATTTACCCACATTTGCGTAGAATAAAAGAAAACACCCTGAATACAACAAACCGTGATTCGAACCCCCAACCACCCCATCACAGGCCAACCAAACTTGATGAGCTTGACGTTTAGTGCACGTGACCAACCATGTGGATAGTTATTATTTGCATGTTAAGCTCAAGGACCACGTCCGAGAGGTAGTTTAGAGGAAAATCACCGGTATTTGCTTCAAGAGAGGTTAGGAAAATCACAGGTGAGGGAAATCACCCCTACAGAACCAGGTCGAGGTTCAAACTACCCCTCAACTGATATAAAGCGAACTATCATCCCAACAACTTAAACCTCTAGACCACCGCTGCGGATTTTCAAAACCCTTAAGTTGGGGTGGATTGGAACGTGAGCTAAGGTCGGTATTATTTTTAAGTTCTTATAAGAAAATTATTTGGCAAAATAAATCAAATATTGCTCCAGTAGATACGTCTAGAATAATGTTATACACATGGTAATATCAACCTTATCAAATACCGCTCAGCCCATGACAGACTGTGGATAGCACCATGTGTACAAAAGTAAACTATACATTTATACCGAACAAAATACCAATATTGTATTTAATTTGACCAAACAATATTTTTGTTATAAAAACTACTGCCCTTAGCGCGTGTTACTGTCCATCCACCTTAAATATCCCAAAGGTGCCACTAAGCTGGTGTTTTCATGGTCATGTGGTCCTTTACTGCCGGTAGTTTCATGGTCATGTAGGCCTTTACGCCGGTAGTTTCATGGTAATGTGGCCCTTTACGCCGGTAGTTTCATGGTCATGTAGGCCTTTACGCCGGTAGTTTCATGGTCATGTGGCCCTTTACGCCGGTAGTTTCGTGGTAATGTGGCCCTTTACGCTGGTAGTTTCATGGTAATGTGGCCCTTTACGCCGGTAGTTTCATGGTCATGTGGCCCTTTACGCCGGTAGTTTCATGGTCATGTATCCCTATATGCTGGTAGCTATATGTTCATGTACGCTGGTAGTTTTGAAACCAGTTTGATAAGTAAAGTCCTACAAAGGAATACCATGTCCTGTCCGGAAACTGGTTCCTCATTTCCTGATTTAGTTTTTTGGACCAGATTTGAACTTGTCTTTATTTTTTATTAATATTTTGCTAAGTAAATTACTCGATTTTTTTTGTGACTATGTATATTCTTTTTAGGGTCATAACATAGAACTACGTTCTGGATACAGATTCAGACGAAGACGAATATATCACTCATACAGGTCATTTTTACACTTTTATTCACGATATTTACTCTAGTATATCCCATTTATTATTAATACCATAAAATTTTTTTACTACTTTTTATGAAATCTAAAATAGAGTTAAGATAAAATATTATTCCTAACTTAACTCTTTACCGGATTCTCATTTGAAAAAAAACAACAACTTTACCTATATAACAACATTCGGGCGTACTTTAGTTCCTTTTTTTTAAATATATATTTCCAATTATAAATCTTTTGACACTGAAGAGCTACATTCTGATTCTAGAAAGTATGCTATTACTAAGTAAGAATATACTAAGAATATATTTGGTTACAGCTTTTCTTGTAGAAAAATTGAGTAGCCAACCACTCGTCCATGATTCCTTGGTTCATTTCCAGGGGTGCTTACTAACATTTTATTTTGTTGCGGTCAGCATTAATAACATTTTATTTACTATATTATTATTGTTATTAAAACCAGCTTCAGTGGCCGAGCGGTCTAAGGCGTCACTCTTGTGTTAGACTGGACTGCTGTTGACAGGTTGATCTGGGCTCGAATCAAGCTTTAGTCTATTAAGGGAGGTTTTACCTAAATGGTTTTCAACTCCCCTTCCACGCAAATGCTGGTAGATTACCCCTAAAATACTTCCTTCGCCATCCCTTCCTACATTAGAGTAATTAACCGTATAGGTCAACCTGAACAGGTAGTAAGGCGTGATGATAGAAAAAAAATACTGTTATTTTATTGGTATTGATAATAACTATCAAAAATAACTGTTGCAGATCACATGACTTGACGTATGAATAAGCGAGAGTAGATCTAATTTATCAAATTTAGTAACCATCATATCTTAAGGTCCTTCTTATTAAAATTAGACTTTATATGATTTAATATTAATTGAGTGGAGGCGTGTCCCCCCCTGACAGTTATAATTACTGGTGTCTAGGGTATCTCAGACCCTATTAACCGGGAAATTATATAAAAGTTTATGATCGAAACTGAAAAAGTATCAAAGTGCGATTTTCCGCATTATTAAAATTATATTACAGCCAAATTTGGATAAGCTTAGTAATTTTTTTCTTTTTAAATTCTGTTGTATTTAAAAAAGGCCTACGGTTAAACCGGTTCAATGTTTAATCACTCTCTTTTAAAGGGAACTACATATAACAGCACCACGATTCAACGTCTGTTTAGAACTGTATTACATACCTTAGGTGTTATCCGGAAGGGAGATGGGTTTTTAGATCTATTAAGTTAAGTTAGTTTGTAAGTAATGTTTCTGTTTAATATCCCAGTTAAAACACTCGTAGAACTATTTATTAAACTGTGCAGGATCTATTTGTATCAGATATCTACACCTACACCTGGTCTATTAAAATACCAAACGAGGGTTTATAAAGTGAAATACTTAATATTATAATATTCTGAAAATTGAAAAATGACACCTGAAAACGGGAATTGAACTCGGGACCTTTGGCTTAGTACTGCAATTCTCTCTCTAACCACTGAGCTATCCAAGATTCGTCTCGCTTCCAGGGTCATTCTTCACTCATATTTTTTTTAAAGCAGAGTCTATGATGGACGTGCGGAAATCATCGGCTACAAATGTGTGATTTTATTAATATCACGATTTTATTAATATAACGCAGCCACCATAGACTCGGTAGTTGGCTTAAGTTACGGCAGAAGGGAGCGCGAGTAATTTTACAGTTTTTATAACATAAATTGTTTTGACCAAAATAGATAAAAAAAATCTCCAATAGCAACATAGAGTTTAGTTTTCTGCACATGCTAGTATCAACAGATCTTGAATATCTGTCAAGGATGTCCTTGAATTTTGGTCAAAATATTTTCTCTTTATTTAAAAAGTTTTGACAAAATTCCAGGACACCCTTGACAGATATTCAAGATCTGTTGATATTAGCGTGTGCATAAAACTAAACTCTATGTTGCTATTGGAGAAATATTTGATTTATATTTGCCCAAAAAATTATATTCTATAAAAATTGTAAAAATACTGGCGCTCCCTTCGGTCGCACCTTAATGCTGCCGCTTGTACAATTATTATAATTGTAAGGGATTGTATATTATAAGATACTACAGAGTTGCTGTTTTCTGAGATATATGCACAGTTTCTTGCCTACCCACTAAGGAAATGGCGTGATTAGTTAGGTATGTATGTATTAGGTCTATATTATATATCATAGTTCTTATATCAGATATCTCCAGTTAGGATAAAAGTGTACATGGCTATAATAGGATTGAAATAAAGAAGTCTTCTTAGGGCTTCTTATTCTTCAGCGACTTTGACCAAATATCTAGTATGTGAGTAGTGGAAAAGCGGGCCAAGTTACCGCCACTGGATGTAATATTAATAATAAAATATAAGTTATTTCTGTTGACTTGATGTTGTGACTTACTCTCCGTTCTCTGTAGATGAGTTGTAAAAGTATATTTAGTAGTAGAAGAAACTATATGAATCTTGCAACGTATTCCTAGTCCACGTGTTATGTTTTACATTGTAGACCATCGTTTATAGCGGCCCGTTTTGGTGGCCACATGGTCTAAGGCAGTGGCCAAGCCGGGGTACCCCCGAGGGTATGTGGAGAATTCCTAGGGGGTTATGTCAAATTTAATCATCTATTTTTAATTTAAAACTTATTATTTAAAATATTATTTTTGATGTACGGTAATTTATTTTAGAGTAGATTATAGAATAGGTCTATATATAGCTTGCATTATGAACCAATAACTTTGGGTGTACAAAGTTAAAGAGAAATTATATCTGGAGATATGCGAACAATTTTTTCACTTCCGCAATAGACTGGAGTACCGAGATAACGGAGTTCAAATCCCGGTTGGGTGTACTCTGGGTAGTTTTTACTAAATAGTTTTCCACCCTCCACGCAAATGCGGGTACACGTCCATTTAAATTCATCCTTACTCATCCTTAACAAACTAGCGTAACTAGTACAAAGGATTACAGCCAGAGCGTAGCACTAAAAATAATAATTTTATAATTAAATATAATTACAAGAAATAAAATACTTGAAAACAAATGACAACGTCCATGTATTTAAAAATGTTATTAAAAGTTTATTTAAAAATAAAATCTAATTCACAACTTTATCACGTTTAGCTAACCTCAGTAGTAACGTTAATAATCTAGTTCTTAATTATGAGAAAAAATTAGTTTAAGGATTATTTTATGTTTTCAGAGTATTTATTAAAATTTTAGAGGGTACAGTGTATTAATCCGTGGTAACTATTTATCATGTGTGTGCACATAAGTGATGGAAAAAGGAACATCTTACATGTGTTCTTTATTTTTAGTTTTTCAGGGAAATAGTATAATATAGATGCTAATGGGATACATTTTGAAAATTCATTTCAAATAATAATCTTATACATTTACATACGAATGCAATTTAGTACTAACATTTATATCAAAATTTTATTATAGACTTGTATTTTTTTCATTTAAGTGTAGACTATATATTGTGCATGTGTATAGGCCTATTATATAATATAAATAACATGTGTGTATTTATATCTAACATATTTTAGACTATTGATATATTGTGTACCAGCTACGTAAATATTTATAAAACAATAAATTTGAATTTAGGATATTTATAATAGTTTTAGATACCCCTTGGACTTCCTAATTAAAAAATGTCTACTGTATAGCGATATAAATCGAGATAATTAAACGTACATGTATATATATTTTTTTATTTAGCACCGCGTCTTACTTATCGTTCGGGTTATACGCTTAATTACTATTTACGCTAATGGGTTAGGATTTGGGAAGGTTGAATATAGAGGAAGTGAACCCGCACTTGCGTGGAAGTAGAGTGGAAAACCATTTAGGAAAGACCATCCCCAGTTCACCCGACCGAGATTCGAACCTCGATCTCCCCGTCCTCGGCAGTCGAGCTCAACACGACTAGCGCGTTATCTAACTACGCCACCGAGGTGGGTTGGTGTATATATATATATATACAGACTAGTATAAATATATATTACATATATAAAATACATAAATATATTTAAGTATTCGTGTCCGGAGTGAGATGTGGTTGAGTGGATATTAGTTAGGATTTAATGTTCGCCGTTTTTCCACGGCGGAACATAATGTCTTAGCCGTTACACTCAGAGACCAGAACGTAACGTCCAATAAAGCTGAACGTGGCTATGTTCTACAGTCAAAAGACATCACAAAAACAACAACGAAGGAAAGGAGAAGGGGGGGGGGATAAAGAAATATCACTCCCCCGCACCCCCTTTTCATGATTCACGACCGCCCACAAATAAAAGTAATGTCTCCTTGTTTTCTTGGTGACGGGTTCTTATAC
>CABFWO010005851.1:8909-25667 GCA_902155825.1 Timema genevievae | reverse complement strand
ACCGTACTTATAATTTTAATATATATGTCTAATAAATGAGTCTAGCTAAGATGAAAACCGTATCTCCCATAAACCGGTCAGTTTGTATGATCCTCTTTCGACAGAGAAAGTAAAGTTTCCTTATAGACAGTTTTTCCCCCCTCAGCCTCGTTAACTTAAAACACATCTTGGACCAAACTTACAGTCCTCTCTGTCCCCTCACCCACTACTCTAGAAGTAAAGTAAAGTTCTTCCCCTTCCCTCCTTTCTTCTAACTCTCCATTAGACCCGCTCGTTAATTCTTAATCTTTTGTCCGGGAGAAATCCCCCCGCCGCCAACCCTCTTTTTTCCCCATTCCCCCACCCCCCTCACCGTGCCTTGTAGTACTTTCTGTCACTGTCAATCGTGTCCTATCACTTTCTCTTTCTCCCTTTCTGTGTCACCATCTTTCCCTCCTTTCTCCTTGGTAGCCATCGAAAACAAACTTTCAGCGAAACTCTGGACTTTTCAACATGAAATCTCCCCCCCTCCCCCTTTTCTATTTCTAAGATTCAGTGGCGGACGGTGACGACAAATGTAAAGGGAGGTATGAGAAGGGAAAAATCCCAAATAATTCGTTTTTTCTCAGCAAAGATTTTATGTTTATTTTAGATTTTAAATTCGTATTTACTCGAATCAAGGATTTGTTATAATATTAGGATTCTGGTAGTAAGGGCAGTGTTTGACAGCCTCGAGATTTATTAAAGTTATTTTAATATATTCATACTAAGTTGTGTAATCCTCTGCTGTCACTTTTGATGGATATTACATGGATGGATGAAAATAACACAAATAATATGGTGAAATGTTATCAATTTTGGCTGCAAAAAAAAAGTTTGGATATTTTAAAAAGCCTTTCTTTCTATAACCATCCTAAATTACGTACACCCCAGCTCCCCTAAAGGGTGGAACGCAGAGGACTCGAGTTAAGGGCAGTATTTTTGGCAGTTTTTATATATTTTGCTGTCCAAAATAAATAAAATATTGCCCCAGTAGAGACATAGAGCTTAATTTTCTTCCCATGATGATCACAACATTTCTTAAATATCTTTTAAGGGTGTCCTTTAGGGTAATTTGAACACACTCTACACATTTAAATTGTGAGAACAAGCTAGGTTCAATCAAATGCCACAGCGCTAGTGTCAAATATTCAAGAACTATCGAGATTAATATGTTGTTAAGATTGAAATAAACTTAGGTACTGTATTAATATTTTATTTGTTTTGGTCAAAAAAGTATTATGCTGTAAAAATTACAAAAATTTACAAAAAAAACCCTTAAGGGGGCCGTCTCGTTAGACAAGAAATCGTCGCGCAGACGTTCAGATCTCATGCAATATTTAATTCTACTATTTTGGTCTAAGGCGCTACTCTCGCGGTAGACTAGACTCCCGATGACGGGGAGATCGAGGTTATAATCTCGGTCGGGTGTAATTAGGGTAGATTTTCCTAAATGGTTTTCCACTCTCCCGCCACACAAATGCGGGTACATTTCCTCTAAATTTAACCTTCCTAATCCCTAAAACCATTAATGTAATTAGTAGGCCTACATAAGCGTATTACCCAAAAGGGTAGTAAGACGCGGTACTAAAAAAAAAGAATACATTCTAACTATGCGTTATTTAAAAATATTGCTCACGCTTATAATAAAGTCGAAAGATTCCAACAGGGTTCTTTTTCCTAAACATCCCTATAGTTTGAGTTTTATTAGTAGAAAAAAAGTGTTAAAATGTGACATTAGCTTGTTTTCAACTACTTTTTAATCATATTTGCGGAGCTATAAGACTAAGCTTGATGGAAAGGGGTTCTAGATTTAGCCTTCCTCTAACAAATACAGTGACCTAGCGGTCTAGGGGGGTAAGGTGTCAAACTTCTGTGTTGGGGATCCGGGATTCAATCCTCGGTCCCAGCACAGATTTATCTGATTACCAAACCCTTCCTTCACCTCTGACAAGACGTGTATTAATCACAACTTGTAAATGTGAGGAATGCCAGGCCTCCCACCGTGGTTCGGATTCCACGTTTAACTGTAGGTCCTCCATTTCATCTCACAATCACCCTACCATTACACATTAGCTAAGTGCGTATAACCCGAAAGGGTAGTAAGACGCGGTGATAATAATAATAATTTAGAAGTTCACAATAGAAAATGTTAATATAGTTGAGAACAAGCAGCGAGCTTTCCTCTTTACCTTGAAATAAGAAGTTTAATAGTTCTCTTTCCCCTCGTTCTTTCTTTAGCACAGCGTTTTACTATTTGTTCGAATTATACGCTTATATACTAACTACGCTAATAATGTTAGGGATGAGGAAGATTATATTTATAGAAATTGTACCCGCATTCACGTGTAAGGAGAGTGAAAAAACATTTTGTGAAGAAACCTCTCAGTACAACCGTCCAAGATTCGAACCCCATAATCGGAAATCTATTCCACAGCGATAGTAGCGCTTTAGACAATACGGCCACCAATGCGGGTCTCTTTCTTCTTCTTCTTATTATTATTATCAGTACCACGTCTTACTACCCGTTCGGGTTTATACGCACTTACGCTAATGTGTAATGGTAGGGTGATTGTGAGATGAAATGGAGGAGCTACAGTTTAACGTGGAATCCGAACCACGGCGGAGGTCTGGCATTCCTCACATTCACAAGTTGTGATTAATACACGCCTTGTCAGAGGTGAAGGAAGGGTTTGGACAATCAGATACATCTGTGCCGGGACTGAGGATTGAGCCCGGACCCCCAACAGAGAAGTCTTGACACCTTACCCGTAGACCACCAGGTCACCAACCTCTTATTGAAATGACAGAGGGTGGTTGTAGATGAAGGGCAAACGGGAGTATAGCTTAGACAGAATATAGACGTAGTTCCTGAAAAGACACACACCATTGTATTTGAAGCCGTGTGGCCTGACAGCGATTGGTACTTTCTCGCTGAACGAGGCGGTCACCTTAACCAGCGTTCCCTTCTCTACCACCTTAATATTTTTACACATATTGTGTTGGTTAAGTGAACGCCTGTCCTCATTGTTTGATTTCCCTAATTATTATTATTATTATTATTTAGCACCGCGTCTTACTACCCGTTCGGGTTATACGCTTAAGTACTAATTACGTTAATGGATTAGGAATTGGGAAGGTTGAATAGAGGAAGTGAACCCGCATTCGCGTGGAGGAAGAGTGGAAAACCGTTTAGGAAAAACCAACCCCCAGTTCACCCGACCGAGATTCGAACCTCGATCTCCCCGTCCTCAGCGGTCGAGCTCAACACGAAACTAGCGCGCTAGCCAACTACGCCACCGAGGCGGGTGATTTCCCTAATTAATTGATTACTTGATAAAAAAATTAAAACTCTACTTTGTTTAGTATTAATCTAATTTAACGTTTGACAGGTGACGTCATGGATGGATGTCGATTGATAAAGATCAACTTGCGCCAATAACAAGTTTTTTAAGTAACTGTCCTTTTTACTTTCTCATAACACCTTGGAGAGAGGAAATATTGTGATTTTCAATTACAATAGAATTCGAGATTTGTATAATAGATTAAAATAATATTAATATTGACATAAAAAAGAATAACCCGCATTGATGGCGTAGTTATCTAACGCGCTAGTTTCGTGTTGAGCTAGACTTCCGAAGACGGGAAGGGGAGATCGAGGTTAGAATCTCGGTCGGGTGAGCTATGGGTGGTTTTTCCTAAATGGTTTTCCACTATCCCTCCAAGCAAATGCGGGCTCACTTCCTCTAAATTCAACCTTTCCAATTCTTAACCCATTAGCGTAATTAGTACTTAAGCGTATAACCTGAACTGGTAGTAAGATGCAGTACTAAAAAAATATACGAATATTTTTTTGTGTTTTCTAAAATGATATTCCTGAAAAAATTGGACTACGGTTTCCCCTTTATTCCTGGGCCGCCTTGTGTAATTCCCAGAGAAAGTTTCGTAAGCTATCATTTTAAGAATATCTACAACTTATTAATTATGGTTAAGCGAGACTGAGAGGTCCGTGTATTTCTGTCTGAGGAGTGTAAGCCATCCATTTGGACGCTGTTGTTTCCTGACCAGGAAGGAACACGGCGAGTTAACCCTCAGGCATTCTGTCATTAGTACAGGAGCTGGCTGCAGGACCACGGAAGAAGCCAGTCTTAGCGGGGGTGAGAGGGCTGCTTGAAAAGGGGGGGGGGGGGGGGNNGGGGGGGGGGGGGGGAGGATCAGAAAGAAACAGGGGGCGAGAGTTGCTTATTATTGATCCCTGCGTCCGGCAAAGGACTGGGCGCGGGCTGTGTGCTGATAGAAACAAGGTCTAGCCTGATACTGACGTGTGGTATAGAACTGTGTGCTGATAGAAACAAGGTCTATCTTGATACTGACGTTTAGTATAGAACTGTGTGCTGATAGAAACAAGGTCTAGCTTGATACTGACGATATTATTTTCCTTAGGTTATTTATAGTCTGCTAGAATTAGAATTTTTTTTTTATCAATATCCTCAAATAGGCCTTACTATTATCTGTGAAAATGTAAAACGTGTTGGCAAGTAATAAAATACTTGTGGAGCAGGAGATATTTTATAAAAATAATAAGCTACTGCTATAAAAAAGTTTGAAAATTTTTAATTAGTACAAAACACGCCACAAGATATCATTGTTCTTGATTTTACTTTCTCAAGACGTCTTGGATAGAGGAAGTATTATGATAGTGAAAAAATCTAGCCACAGATTTTGATGAATATCCTTATATACCCTTCTATCTGATTTTAAAAAAAAATTCCGTCCGTCTGTCTGTTTGAATCCTGGCCTAACCATTTTACCGATCGGGCTAAAACTTGGTATCTAGGGTTTTCATAGGGCTCCCAAGATGGTTTTATCAGCGTTATCTATCCAACCCTACAATTAAGGGTGGGAAGTCTACTTAAGGGCGAAAAGAGTAAAAGATGATTTTTAATAAGATCGGATCCAACCATTTTGACTAAAATTTGTATCTAAACACTGTTTAACATCACAAACAAAATGGCGCCTCTCATTTTGCTGGAAAAAATGACTTAGAGGATACTTTACATAAGCGGATATTTTCAATTTTGATCGTATCCCCGCAACTATTTGAGGTAAGAAAAAACTTACCATCGAAAGTTTGTAATACTATTAAAAATTTAAAACTTTCATGTGAAATATATTTTAATAAAAATATTAATTTCCGAGCTATAAGGAAATATGTCTGTATTTTAAATTGAGGTCTGGGAAATGGGGAATTTATTTCTATGCTGTTTAGTGAATCTCAATGTTTCTGTAACAGTGTAGATTATTTAATTTGTAACCCGACTCGTTGGTGTAGTTAGCTAACGCGCTAGTCATGTTGAGATCGGCTGCCGAGGACGGGGAGATCGAGGTTCGAATCTAGGTTGGGTGAACTAGGGAGATGGTTTTTCCTAAATGGTTTTCCACTCTCCTTTCACGCAAATGCGGGTTCACTTTCTCTATATTCAACCTTCCAATTCCTAACCCATTAGCGTAATTAGTACTTAAGCGTATAACCCGAACGGTTAGAAAGACGCGGTGCTAGATAAATAAATAAATAAATAAATAAATTTAATTTGTACTTTTTTTGGTGGAATGTGATGCTTTTTTTTCTTTCTTGCGAGTTTTAAGTAAAAGTTTCTATTGTTAGTTAAACGAGGAGGAAATTTTTTGTTGTGTGCTGTATCAATTAATTCTATCGATTCTTGCTTTATCTTGGCTGAGCGTTTACACTTGGTAAAGTCGTAGAAAAGTGTCACGTAAATATCAAGATTGACAAATTAAGAACTTTTATGTCTCTAAACTGAAGCTTTTTTTTCTAATTATTTGAGTAGGCTTTGTAAAGTTTTAAGTGCCCCAGTATTGATGAATACAAAATCAACCACAAACTAAAGATACGCATTGTCTTACTTCATATCCTCCCTCCCCCATCCCCTCTCCCTCCCCCCCACCTCCAATTACCAACGTAACTCAAACAAAATATTATCATATGGGTTTTTTATTTAGATGGTACATGGAAATATAACGACTGTTCTAGATGAGAATATTTATTTTACATACTTTATGTTTTCTCGTATTTTCCTCCGTCTTTTCCTATACACCTCTTTCTCATACTCCTATTCTACTCTTGTATCGTCCAGTTTCTCCTCCTTTCTCTTTTGTACGTACCATCCTCTCTGCCCCATTCAACTGTATATCCTGGTAACTCCACTTGACCCTACACATAATAGGGCCTAGTAGATTTTATTGAAGTCTATCTTAGTATTAGTAGAGGAATTGCAGCATATATTGATATTAGTAGAGGAATTGAAGCATGTATTGATATTAGAAGTGGAATTGAAGCATGTATTGATATTAGTAGAGGAATTGAAGCATGTATTGATATTAGTAGAGGAATTGAAGCATATATTGATATTAGAAGTGGAATTGAAGCATATCTTGATATTAGTAGAGGAATTGAAGCATGTATTGATATTAGTAGAGGAATTGAAGCATGTATTGATATTAGGAGTGGAATTGAAGCATATCTTAGTATTAGTAGAGGAATTGAAGCATATATTGATATTAGAAGTGGAATTGAAGCATATCTTGATATCAGGGAAGGAAATGAAGCATATATTGATATTAGTAGAGGAATTGAAGCATATATTGATATTAGGAGTGGAATTGAAGAAATTAAAGTAGGGTTTATATATGTATATATACATTAGCATTGCCACTTACTACCCGTTCGAGTTATAACTTACCCATCTATATTAATAAAATGAACAGTTTGTCATGTGCGATATCTACCGCATGTAGAGGGATGAAATTTAAAAATTAGTAGCCCATATGCACCTTGAAGCCGGAATTTTAATTTTATTAGATTCTTTTAAGTTCATAAAAAACTGGCTCGGAAGAAATAAAATGAAGATTTTTTTTCTGTCTGTTTGAAGGAAAGCGTTACCCGAGTAACCACACTATGGATTGCGTGGTTACCCCGGGCAACGTCGGGCACCTCTGCTAGTATGCGATAATTTACTACATTGTGTTAGAGATGAGGAAGGTTAATTCAAAGGAAGTGTACCCGCATTTACGTAGTGGGAGAGTGTAGGCCTACAACAATTTATGAAAAAACCACCCTCAGAATACTGGACCGGGATTCGAACCTTGATCTCCCCTTCCTCAACAGTCCAGTCTATTGTGAGAGCGATGCCTTAGACCGCTTGTCCACGGAATCGGGTGAAATAATGGTTGTATTGTAAATATATAGATGCACAATTTTACCAATAATAGACACGATATAAACAATTAGGTGTGACTTTCTACGAGTTGGTATCGATTGGATCGAGTTTTATGTCTAAATATTTGTTATGAATTGATTTTAGGGATGTCAAACACGATACCCTCGATTCTGACTAATATCGAAATAATCGAGAATTGATCATAATACTACGATTCTAGATACTTCGATTCTTAGCTCTCAATGAAAATACTGGCAAGTAAGCAACATTTATTTAAATTTATAATGAGTGATGATCATTTATCTTTCATATCCGTTGCCGTTATTCGCCGTATATTTTGGGTAAGTAACTAAGTAAGTAACAAAGTGAGTAATTAACTAAATAAGTAACTAAGTAAGTTAATTATTAACTAAGTAAGTAAGTTTTAAGCAATTGTTTATTAGAGCCTGTACATTTTTTAAATTATTTATAAATGTTTGTCCCAGTGATAATCTATTTATAGGTAAAAATACATGTTTACTATTTTAATTCCTAGCTATTTTATTAATTATGAATAATAGGCCTTAATACTTGCTAAAATTAAAATTTTTCTTTGTTATAATTATAAATTAATGGTTTTTAATTATGAATAAAACTTTTTTATATGCTATGAAGTTGAATTAATATGTTCTTATTTGGGGTTGAATGCTTGGAAAAATGATGAAATCGGAAATGTTCAAAAATCGATATCAAGAATCGAAAAATCGAGTATGAAATTAAGAATTGCTGTTGATAAAAACAGGTCTAATTAGATATCTAATTAATTGATTTATTTATCAATCAAGTTGACTACATTATTTTTTCAAAATTCCGTTAGGACAACGATCAGAACATTGGGATTTCGGCCTAACGAAATGAAGCATTTATCTTTGTAACCAGCCCCTTGAGGTAGTGGTCAGTGCATCTGGATACGAGTTTAGGGGTCCCGGGTTCGATTTCCGGCTTATACCTTGGGTATTTTTTTTTTCCGAAAGGGGAATTTACCCCAACGATCACCAAGGTTTGGTTAGTCAGGCTTAAGTTAGGTTTAAGAGTTTCCACTGGTTCCACACCTTCATGATCACTATCACTCTCATATTCACTATTACCCTCATACTCACTATCACCATCACCTCATATATTTAGGACATGGAAAGAGCCTTCACGGAAAGGATGTACGATTAGTACAAAAGTACGTCCCCTGGGCAACAGTACAGTAGTACATTAATATTGGCTAATCTTTCCCCAAACTGGTATACGAACAATGTAACCCAGACGCGCAATATTAATGTTACTTACCCCTGAGCCACCAAGGCACATATCTTCCGGACATTGTTTTAATCCAACCCTGGACTTTTGGGTAGTTTTTGAACCGACGGGAACATTCTGTATTCACCTTAATCCCCTCCCTTCTTTCCAACCTACAAACATAAAACAACAACAACAACTGTCTACCCCAAGAGAGACACATTTTCCTGTTGCTATAGTCGTCTCGTCCTTGCAGTAAAACTGTCCTTACCCCTCCCTTCATCTCGACGCACCCCTCCATTTCATGAAGGCCAGCCACACCGCCGCGGCGTGAAATGGTCGTTGTCTGAAACGTCGCGTCGCAATTATGGCGTCGATGTTCTCTCCTCGGCAAGGTAATCACCTCGATTAGAGCCGTCCTTTGCCCCCTCCCCCGCGCCACCCTGTCGGCCATAACGTCTATATCGCTATATTGTGTGTTATAGACGGGGTCACGGGGGGAGGAGGTGTATTAGCAAGTTTGTAATTCATTAAACCCACTTTGGAATGATGGCACGGAAAACCGACCGTTTTACGTCCGACCCGATATGACGTCTCTTTTACGTTCCGTCCGTTTCAGTCCTGAAGACAGGGTTATACGTGCAATTGAAGTTTATCCTGTAATTACCAGGGACATGAGCATTACAACCACCAATGATTGGGATGGAGAATGGAGTGGCGTGGGTGGCGCTTTTATTAGAGTTTTACTTTACAGTGGCGATATAAACTCACCTTCAACCTCGTGATTGAGTGGTTAGGGGTCTACTGCAGGCCCAAGAAACGGTACACACGGTCAATCTCTCTGCAATCCTCAGTAGATCGCGTAGTAAAACTTAGCTCAAATCGGTATTAAAATTCTATATTTTTAAATCTTCTAAACTCGCAAATAAATCAAAAACTTTCACCTTCTATTTTAGTTTAGCGAAAACTACCTTGTCTCGGTCATGATCGGTAATCTTAGGCCTATAAAAATTAATTAGTTTAGTGTTAAAATAAACATTTTATTTAATCTCTATTTTGATATATAAATGTGGAAGGCATAGGTATTCAATGGAGGTTGATTTTTAAGGATAAATATAAGATGCAGAGACAACATTTTTTTAATCAAAAGTAGAATGGACAAGCGATGGATGATTGCGGGGCTTTAGATAAGTTTACCAGTGCTCAAAAAGGTGATGGACCTCTGACATATCTGAGTGTCACTGTGACTGCTCCAGACCCTGAAGAGTCACTGTGACTGCTCCAGACCCTGAAGAGTCACTGTGACTGCTCCAGATCCTGAAGAGTCACTGTGACTGCTCCAGACCCTGAAGTGTCACTGTGACTGCTCCAGACTCTGAAGAGTCTACTGTGACTGCTCCAGACCCTGAAGAGTCACTGTGACTGCTCCAGACCCTGAAGAGTCACTGTGACTGCTCCAGACCCTGAAGTGTGCCGGTGTGAAAATCTTCCATTCAAAAGTTATATTTATAGGAACTGTACCCGCATTTGCGTGTAGAGAGAGTGAAAAACACTTGGCGAAAACCACTCTCAGTGCACCCGACCGAGATTCGAACCTCAAATCTCCCCATCATCGGCAGTCTAGTCAACTACGAGTGTAGCGCGTCAGACCACGTGGTCACCGAAATGTGTTAGTTTTAAGTCTCTCTTCAAGCTTCCTCGATTTTTTTAGATATCATAGAAGACGAAGACTATACTTTAGAACAATTAATTTATGTTGATCTTCAATTAAAAACACACGCAGATCGCACAGATTGAGTGAATTTCAAATAATCCCCTCAACTCTTCCTTCACAGATGACACGGACAGATTACCTGTGACGAGAGTGGGGCAGAACAAGACAAAGTATAGTCTGCATTTGTTGGGAGCTTCGTGCAAGAGATGGCTCAAGATAAACCAGGTGAGACATTTATCAAATGTATGTGTTTCTTTAACTTAAAACTACCAGAAGTACCGTGCGTTGCAATGCATTGCGTGGTTACCCTGGGAAACGAGATCATTTGCTTCAAACAGACAGAAAAAAAAATCTCTTCATTTTATTTCTTACTAGACAGTTTTTGCTAAGTTTTAAAACATGTCTATTAAAAAAACATAAAATTCCATCTTATATGTGCACATGTTTGTACACAGGGGCTAAACATTTTAAAATTTCAAACCTCTGTGTGCGGTAGATATTGCGTAAAGCTCATGACAGACAAACAAACTCTTCACTTTATTAATATGGATTAATTATACGACAAAATCGATATTACTTTCTGAGATATAAATTTCAAATTTTCCAAAGCTATCTGTCAATACACTATCCCGAAATCATCCCCCCTGACCCTTAAACAATTTGTTTAAAGTACTATTTACTATCTTTATTCCTTAGTTATCAAATTTGAACAAAATCACTAACCCGCTTCGGTGGTCGCGTGGTCCAACACGCTAGTCTCGCAGTAGACTAAACTTCCGATGACAGGGAGATTTAGGTTTGAAACTCGATCGGGGGTATTGAGGTTTTTTCTAAAATTGTTTTCCACTCTCCCTCCACGCAAATACGTGTACACTTCCTCTAAATATAACCTACCTAAGCCCTAAAACCATTAGTGCAAATTAGTACATAAGCGTATAACCCGAACGGGTAGTAAAACGCGGTGCTAAGAATAAATAAATCGTTAGAGCTATTTTTGAAACATAAGAGTTAACAAAAAAATAGGCATCAGTAAAATAATCTTATTTTTAGAGCTAGAATAAAAAATCACTATTTTTCCTCGAAGTACGATCATAAAACATCAAAATATCAAGTTTGAATAAAATCCATCAAATTATTTCAGCTGTAGCCTCAGGTACAGGGAGACAAAACTGTAATTTTGAGTTCGGTGGACGCATAAAACAATATCCATCACTATCATCGGCTCAAATTTGATAACCCCCCTCCCCCCATCGTTGGAAGCGTGTTCTAGATGTCAACCTCATTCCGTCTGGTTTGGTAGTGACGGTGGATGGGGTACTAGCTGTCAACCTCATTCCATCTGGTTTGGCAGTGACGGTGGATGGTGTACTAGCTGTCAACCTCATTCCATCTGGTTTGGTAGTGACGGTGGATGGTGTACTAGCTGTCAACCTCATTCCGTCTGGTTTGGTAGTGACGGTGGATGGTGTACTAGCTGTCAACCTCATTCCATCTGGTTTGGTAGTGACGGTGGATGGTGTACTAGCTGTCAACCTCATTCCGTCTGGTTTGGTAGTGACGGTGGATGGTGTACTAGCTGTCAACCTCATTCCATCTGGTTTGGTAGTGACGGTGGATGGTGTACTAGCTGTCAACCTCATTCCGTCTGGTTTGGTAGTGACGGTGGATGGTGTACTAGCTGTCAACCTCATTCCATCTGGTTTGGTAGTGACGGTGGATGGTGTACTAGCTGTCAACCTCATTCCGTCTGGTTTGGTAGTGACGGTGGATGGTGTACTAGCTGTCAACCTCATTCCATCTGGTTTGGTAGTGACGGTGGATGGTGTACTAGCTGTCAACCTCATTCCGTCTGGTTTGGTAGTGACGGTGGATGGTGTACTAGCTGTCAACCTCATTCCATCTGGTTTGGTAGTGACGGTGGATGGTGTACTAGCTGTCAACCTCATTCCGTCTGGTTTGGTAGTGACGGTGGATGGTGTACTAGCTGTCAACCTCATTCCATCTGGTTTGGTAGTGACGGTGGATGGTGTACTAGCTGTCAACCTCATTCCGTCTGGTTTGGTAGTGACGGTGGATGGTGTACTAGCTGTCAACCTCATTCCATCTGGTTTGGTAGTGACGGTGGATGGTGTACTAGCTGTCAACCTCATTCCGTCTGGTTTGGTAGTGACGGTGGATGGTGTACTAGCTGTCAACCTCATTCCATCTGGTTTGGCAGTGACGGTGGAGGGTCGATGTTGCGGTTTAAATCCTGGCCCCGGAGCGTAAATTAATGAAATTTATTTTTTCTCAAAATAGGTCCCCACTTTCCCTCCATGCCAGCCAATGCGGGTACATTTATTCTAAAATTATTACCTAATCATCCCTACCCCGTTACGTGATTAATTTTTTAAATAGTAAATCCTTTAAATTATGAAACTCATGGAATGTATAGTACAATTTTTTATAGAAAGAACCTTATCTGACAGAAAAAACCACTAGATCTACTTTTACATATTCATACGTCAAGTCACTTGATCTGTAGCTGTCACTTATGATAGATAACACTAATCAAATAGTAAATTGTTAATTTTTTTAAGCACCGCGTCTTACCACCCGTTCAGTTTATACACATATGCACTAATTATTCTAATGTGTTAGGGATGAGGAAGGTTGAATTTACAGGGAGTGTACCCACATTTGCTTGAAGGGAGAGTGGAAAACAATTTTAAGAAAACCACCATCGGTACGCCCGACCGGGATTGAACCTCTATCTCCCCGTCATCGGCAGTCTGGCCTATTGGGAGAGTGACGCCTTAGACCATGTGGCCAATGGAGCGTATGTTATCAATGTTAGCCGCCAATAAACGTGTGTCTGTATCTTCCCACCAAAATCCCACTGTATGTATGTCAGATTACTCTGGCCGGTGATGCGGGTAGGCCTACTCTCCAGGAGTATCGTCAAGGGAGCTGGGAAGTAACGGTTGAATGGTTGGTAGCCCTGTCATGCGGCTCGCGGATTACCGCGAGATACCGTCGCCTGCCTTGGGGAACCCCCACCCCACCCTTATTCCAGCACCTTACCTGCTCACCTCAGTAAAGAAGGGTTACAGGATCAACAGCGCCCATCTAATACCTCGCCTAGTAGGGCCATGGCAGGGGGGCAGAGGGGCTCCTTCAGGAAATGGGCCAGAGGAGGCCACCGACTCTAAAATATAAAATAACGGAGAAAGAGGGGAAAAAAAAGGGGTGTAAAACTCTCAGAGCGGATCAGCTCTGGGGGTGGATGATGATGGTTGGGGGTAGTTTTTACGGGGGTGGACTTCCTGCGCGCTAGTCCGACGAGGAAGGTTGTAAATCTCTCCCGGTCGAACGTGTCTTATAGGCGACTTCCTATTTCACCCATCGTTACCTCCGAGAGTTACGGCACAACAAATGGCGTCGGAGTTTACCCTCTTAAGGGGGTCCGCTTAGGTAGCTGAGGTATGTGCAATCAGATGTTGCGCTTAGGTTAAATATTGTTTACTGAAGGGAGATCCTATAAATACATATATATCTACGGAAATATGTGAACTATTTTACTTTTATGAGCGGAAAATGTCAGTTTTTAAACTATGTTAACAAGTATATATATAATAGATATGTATAAAAAATATATATACGGCTTATATAGGCTATGTATAGCCTATATACCTGTATTATTAGCACCGCGTCTTACTACGCGTTCGGGTTATACGCACTTACGTTAATGTGTAATGGTAGGGTGATTGTGAGATGAAATGGAGGACCTACAGTTTAACGTGGGATCCAAACCACGGTGGAGGCCTGGCATTCCACACATTCACAAGTTGTGATTAATACACGTCTGGTCGGACGTGAAGGAAAGGTTTGGGCAGTCAGATAAATCCGTGCCGGGATCGAGGATTGAACCCCGGACCCCCCAGCACAACATAGTTTAAAATATGAAATTTTCCACTCTGAAAAAATAAAGGAATTCACAAATTTCCGTTGATCACTGAGAACTTAAATGCCCGGTAATTGAAAAGTAATTGGTACAGGAGTGTATAGTGAATATTTGTGAATCAAATTATGCCTTTTAATAGGGGCGGGGGGTCACAACACAATTTGAGTTATAATCTTTTATATCGAAAAATGATACCTGGACACCCAGGACATTTGTTTGTCCAGATGTCATTTTTCAATTTAAAGAATATGATATTTAGATAACGGCTATAACCGTGATTATCAAATATAATGGCTTACAATTTAATCCATCTTAACAAATTGTATTGGCATTTGTGTTTTCCTCCTACTCTGTTTGTTCTCCTATTGTTGGACATTTCTACCCAATGCAAATTTCTGGACGCTTATGAATTGCTGCTCGACTACTCTAGCACCTTAAAACTTCATAGTCATACACGAAGCAACCTTGACCTAGCACTCAGACGAGACATACACGTGATACTCAGCCTTACGGGAGTTTCTCCGAGCTCCTTTAGGCAGGTTGAGTCCATCATCACTAGGACCCGCTAGTGACAATCCTCGGTGATAAAAAAACAATTACAAATGTGCAAGTTGTTGAACGACTCACTTTTAACATGTTCATCATAAAGGGACCATTGGAATCGTAATGTTCAGTCTGCTTAAAGCTCTTTGTGATTTAGGATTATAAGAAGAGGGGGTTGGGTCGCTACCTAAACCTAGGCTTGTGCAAGCTGGTAGATTGACTTGAGAAGGATATTTGTCTACTTCTCTCTAATGAAACCATGTTTAAAAATGAGATTAAAAAATAAAGCCCCTTGATGGCATCCTTTTGAAAGGCTCAAGCTCTTCTATGGAGCGCAGGCATTTTAACCTGGAGGCTGTGAGTCTGGTATATACCTTGTCTGTGTCCTAGAGGTTATAGCCACATGGTAGTTGGGGGTGATCCTTATACTCGTCTGGAGAGAGTCTGGGAAAGCACACCTACATTTCTCGATAATCGAAACGGTTGTCTAAGAAACGGAAGAGGGAAGAGGGAAGGTTGTACGTTTCTAATTAAATTGTAAGCTGTAATTAAGTATACTAATATGTAGTCACATTATAACTGTGTGAATTAGAATTGTATCATTGAACAGATACTTAAAAAGATAAACTAATTCCAGTATCACGCACACATCAGCAAATTAAACTTGCATTCTATCGTTTAGTCAATAAGGTTTAATAAATTCTGTTTAGGAAAAATATAATCTATTTTGAATAAGTTTAGCTTCATGCATAACATTTATATTATTTTATTTACTAAACTCAAAGTTACATAGACGTATATAATGACCAACACATTGATTGTTGTTTTATAGACCTACGTATCAGCCGTGCGCTTACACCTTGATCAAAGGGAAACAGTTTCAAAACATTTCATCCAAATAACACTTATTTTTTTAGTTTAAATTGGTTCCAATAAAATTGATACATTTTTACCTTAAAATACATGTGGCTTTTTACGTATGAATGTGTATCAGTGCTCCAGACTAGTGTCTCAGTGCTCCAGACTAGTGTCTCAGTGCTCCAGACTAGTGTCTCAGTGCTCCAGATTAGTGTCTCAGTGCTCCAGACTAGTGTCTCAGTGCTCTAGACTAGTGTCTCAGTACTCCAGACTAGTGTCTCAGTGCTCCAGACTAGTGTCTCAGTACTCCAGACTATTGTCTCAGTGCTCCAGACTAGTGTCTCAGTACTCCAGACCAGTGTCTCAGTACTCTCGACCCCCAAGAGAGGCTATGTACTGAGTGAGTGTATGACTGCTCCAGACAGTATCCAACACATCCTGAGAGTTGACTGCTATATCTGGCACACGTCTGTTCTTGTATCCGGTTGAGTGCGTGTCCATACCAACCCCAACAGCACACCCCCTGGGCACGGGCCAACCCCCCCATTACAGCCAGTTTGCGGCGGGCTGACCACAAACATACTGGTCTAGACCGGACTGGACTGGAACCTGGCTTGTCCGGTACACCGTCATCGGAGGGACTCAACCCTCTACTCTAGATTCACCAAACACACCACCTTTTACAAAATATCCTCCATCGTTTAAAGTGGGAGTGTAGGGGACGCGAGAAAAGGTCATTGTTTCTCCAGTTTTTATAGTATAGCATATGTTTGGCCAAAATAAATAAAATAGTAATGACTCAATTAATCTCTTATAAATGTATTGTCAAATATGGACGTGCACACACGTTCTAAAACAAATTTACCATTTTATATCTATTTATATATTTTTATTTCAATCATTAACTATTTCACAGGTGACCTGGCGGTCTAGGGGGTAAGGCGTCAGACTTCTGTGCTGTGGGCGTCCGGGGTTCAATCCTCGGTTCCGGCACAGATTTATCTGATTGCCTAAACCCTTCCTTCACCTCTGACAAGACGTGTATTAATCACAACTTGTGAATGTGTGGAATACCAGGTCTCCACCGTGGTTCGGATCCCACGTTAAACTGTAGGTCCTCCATTTCATCTCACAATCACCCTACCATTTCACATTAGCGTAAGTGGGTATAACCCGAA
>CABFWO010005850.1:0-41709 GCA_902155825.1 Timema genevievae | reverse complement strand
TGGGGAAGGTTAATGTAAGATATGAAAAAACCAAACAAACAGAACTAAACCTCAACAATAACAATCAAAATCACAAAACAAAACAAAAAAAACAAACAATTCAATTTCGAGGCATAGAGAACTTAGATAAAAGGAGCACTATTCAAAGATATAACATAGAGAAATGAAAATGAAGTATAGGATTAATAATACTCGTCAAACAATAGAAAAAATATACAAACAGGTACTATGCTATTAATATCTTGTAAATAAATAATCTTTTCCCCTTAAGAAACCATTTTTGGCCTACAACTTTATCTATCATGTAAAACACTCGCAAATATCTGTTTCAAACAAAATATTTAAACTATTTTTTATTGTATTTTCCAAAATCAGTTATCAGTAACTACCTTAATTTGAGGGCTTAGATCAAAATTTAAAAAACGCCTAGAGGTATAACCATAGGCTATATAGACTATAATTAATAAAGTTTGAAAGAAATCAATCAAAACGTTTTCTCTTGAACCCCAGGGACGTACAGACAGACAAGGGGTCAGACAAAAATACAAAACCAACCTTTTTGTTTTCGAGAGCACATAAATCGCAAAGATTAAACATAATCTAGAGCTTGAAAATGTTCACGATCCTACATTAAAAATTGTTTTCTTTGGCGACAAATACATATATTTATGTATGTTAAGACTTAGATATTGTTATTTAAAAATTGAGATGATATCATTTCAAATTATATAATTTATAAATGTTAAAATTAGGGATAAATCCCTGTACAACAGCAGACCCTAGACAAATTATTTACACTCTTGGAATAACTTTTATCTTATAACAAACTTTCATTAAATTTAAAATATTTACTGACTCAATAATTGGACATTTAAAAGAGTCAAATGGGCAAACTATCACTCACAACATATTAAAATTCCAATGTAAGCGTAGTTTATTACAAAAATGAAAAATAAAACATATATCAAACAAGTTAAATAAAGTTCACATCTCAGGTCAAAAGTTTGATTACATTATATAAATTGAATGTTAGCTAGATTAAATGAAAAGATCGAGCTATATCTAAGTCTTATCTGAAATAAACATCCCATTACTCCTAATTGGTATACAAGATCAGATGGAGAAAGCTGTAAGCTTAATCCAAAATGTTTCGGTACTTTATTAACATATCATATTCACAGAAAACTGAAAAATCGATATTAAAAAATCAAGTAATAGATGTTAATGAACCATAAGTTTTAATTGGGTAAAAGAGAAAATGTAAATTATGAAAAAGAAATGATTATGATTGAAAAATATATTAAAACAAACAATGATGATGTAAATTATTAATAATATTGTAAGTTTAATAAAGCTAAACATTAAAATGTAAATATTAAAGCGGAATTAGAAGATAATATATGAAATATTAAATAAATAATCATTTAAATTAACAAGCTTATAATTACCTTATTTATGATGACAATAATTTGTTTAAAATTCATATTGCATGAAGTTTTGTGAAATTTTGATTTATTATAATATATGAAAGTTTTTGTAGGATGATCAACAATAAATGGTAAGATACCAATAGAATGAATAAAATAAAATATAACAATTGATAAATGAGATATTGTTGCTAATATAACATAGAGTGTAATTTATATGATTAGTAATATAGATAGATATATTATTGTTGATTTCATCAAAAAATGTGGAATTGAATTAAAATGTATCACATGAATCTACGGTATTAATCTTCTTGATTATGGTTCGAATAGATTTTAATTGTGATGGAGGAAGAGTTAGAATTGTTGGAATGAGGATTACTTTTAAGTTTGAAGTGTTGAGGTAATTTTCTAACTGTGTTAATAAAGGATTGATTTTCAAAATTAGTTTGATCATTTAAACTTTTGTGCTGTTCATAATGGCTGTTTGTATGTGTAGGTTTTCCGCAATGTCCATAATCTAATCTCAACTCTAAAAATTAATATGGTAGGGTGGGGTTTTTAGGGTCATTCAACTTTAATTTAAGTTTTCACATATAATATGCTTGCGATATTTTTTAAATAGTTATTTATATCCTTATTCACATCTTCTGAACCATAGTAATAGTTTTTCTAAGAAGGACATAATAATAAAGAACATTATTAAGTGGAAATAATATTTTAGTAAAAACGTGGGGCTATTTGGATCAGGGATGGGGTTATTTGAATCACATATTTATTTTTATATTTTACGATGAGTATAGCCAGTTTAATTTTTTTTTTTGCTAAAGGTGTATACTACTATATGCAAACAAAATATTTATATGCATTTTACACACTTAAACTGTTATTTTCCAAAGGCCCCAACACATAATTCATGAAACCACAATTTGCAGGCTTGACACCTAATCCAGTCTCCGTTTCCACTTGAATTTTTGTCAAGATAAGTGGCTTTAAAAAACCACATGGTGCATTCTCTTCTTCTTCTTCATTGTCAAAACATTATCTATATTATAGTCTTCATCTGAGTTTCTGGGTGTTGCGAACTCAGATAAAATATGTCTTTTAGGCTTTTTAGACACTTGATATTTCAAGGTCATACCAGTATTAGTTTCTTTTTCGAACAGTAAAACTCTTTTCGATTTTACTTTATCAACATTTTCTTGTGATGTTAGACGGCAGGCTCTTTGTTTTGTCCTCTTTTGTTTGTTTGTGTGTGAAGTTTGACCAGTGTTGGTGATACTCGAGGAAAATTAATGGTTGATGTTTGTTGTCTGGTTGATGGTCCTGCAATGTCACATGGAGTTCCCGGTTCTCCTATAGGCCTATCTTCAATAAAGGTATGTGAAGGAAGAAATTTATCTTCAGGCACTTTATCGAAATTGTAAGGGAATATCCTTATACATTCAAAACCTTTGACCGCATTCCCAACAGTTGTGCCTTTGATCCAAGCAGCATTTAGCAGTCTGCCGAAAGTTAATTTGGTGATTGAGCTTATTGGATTGTTGTGAATGAATTACTATGTTTCTTGATGACAAAGATATTTAAGGGGTTTAAACAATGACCTATCAAGAGGCTGGTAGAACATGCTTGGTGTGAGGTGGAAGTCACAATAGCTATGTTTCATTATGCAAACAAAACTCAAGACACTGAAGAGAATGATGTAATGAGTGGTCATCTAAAATAAGCAGGCATTTTCCAGAAGATCGGTGCTTTTGAAAATGTTGCAGACAATTTAGGAACAACTCTTCACTCATATACCCACTCTGTGACATTAGTATTAATGATCCCGAAGGCATTCCAATGTTAAATTCCTCTTTCAATATTTTTCCCTTGAAAATCAAGGCTGGGACTATATAAACCCCACTAGCACAGCAGCATGCTACAACGGTCACGTTTTCACCTCTCTTTAAGCTTATTAATGAAACTACCTCTCTCTTCCCCCTTTCTGCTACTATTTTAGATGGTTTGTTGTTAATCGGAAAACCAGTTTCATCCCTATTGTAAACAGATTGTAGCTGAACATGGATTCCAAGATCAACTGTGACTTCATTTAATAATTTATAAAATTATTGTACTGCATTTCTATTCGTTCCTTCAGCGCGAGATTTTGACAAACCTTCTGGATTTCTAAGGGAGATATCTTGATGTCGTTTCATGAAAGAAATAAACCAATCCTTGCCTGCAATTTTGGCATAATCATTCCAAGGGGTCTTGATCTTAAGGGACTTAGCAAACTGGAACGTAGCTTTACGCACACTTTCCGATGAATGACCAAAACCACGATTACAAAGAACTTTTAGTCTCTCTACTAGGGCTCTCTTCCACTTGAAAGATAGGACTGTAGGATGGCCTAATAACTTTTGTATTATAATTGGATTATCTTGGTGGTGCCCATCATCAGTAGTTTTAAATAGTCTAGCCGCCCGAACTCTTCTTTGCAGTGTACTTAACGGTACCATGAAATGTGATACAGCTGCTCTGACACTCCAGTTTACTTTAAGTAAACTGTTTAGGGCCTGGGTCATTCCCTCTTTTGACCATTGTTGGTATCTTTTTTTTTTCGTATTCTCGAACCATCTAAGATCATATTTTAAAACTAAACAAAAACACTAACATAACTTAGATAATTTTACGAGTTTAAGTTATATTGTATTTAAATATTGTAAAAATGGTTTAGATGTTAATATATTAGGACTTACCCCCACGAAGATTCAGTATTAATAAATAACAATTAACTGTATATACATTCAAACACACTATCACTAAACTAAACCGAGACACACCGATCCATCAATAAACTTTCACTTAACTGTCCTAACCTCTCCATCACCAATGACAAGACGTGTATTAATCACAACTTGTGAAAGTGTGAGATTCCAGGCCTCCACTGTGGTTCGGATCCCACGTTAAACTGTAGGTCCTCTTTTTCACTTCACAATCACCCTACCATCACACATTATTGTAAGTGCGTATAACCCGAACGGGTAGTAGGACGCGGTGATAATAATAATAACTAACACGAATTAATAACGGCGTAAAAATTTTACAATCCTCTTCAAAAGGTCCCAAGATAGATATTGTGTAAAAACCTACACATCCAATCAGCCATTCTGAACAGCAGAAACATTTTAATAGAACAAAAAGAACAACTGTGAATCACAGAAGATTACCTGACTAACTTCTTGCTCATGCCAACTGTCCTGTTGCATTAGCAGTCAAACACACTTGAATATACTGATTTATGATTATATTATTCGCGCTTGTTATTCAAAGCATCGAATCAACTATTCGGCCATTAAGTATTCAAAAATATTATAAATTTCAAAGTTTCGCACATCACCAATTATTATTATTTTATTAATATAATTTTAAAAATGTATAAACAACTATATAAGTATGGTCAACCCTTTATGGGCCGCCATGAATGTACGTGCTAGCCTCGTGCGGCCCACTGGTTGCTGACCAGTAGTCCAGTAGCCTTTTACCCTTGTGATAACATTAATGGATAAGTGATTGTTTGTAGAGATATATGTGTGTTAATTTAATCTTTGTTAGTTTTGTATATCGTACCATGACTTGTGTATAATATACGCTATTATAAGGATGGTGACAGGAGAAAATTTATGCAAAAACACTCTCATTATAAATGTCCAGGATTCTAGCTTGATACAACCCATCATAGGAAAATTAAACTAAACGATCTTAACTTCTATTCTGCGTGACTACCGATATGTGCTACGATAATAGTACATTATATATTTATGATTTTGATTAAATTAAAGATAAATAGACGATTACAATGCCGAGACCAAGACATCAAATTAAAAAATATTAGTTTTTAATATTACAATTTGACTATCTATATACAAATTTAGATCTACTAAAAAATATTATATTTGTTACATTTAGAGTTAAGTACTTTGTGGACGATATCTATAAAATTGTATTGTAACAACATTATAAGTGTATTATATAGAGTTAAAATAAATCTAACATTTAGTTTACAAAACTCCAACAATACAATTATTCTTACAATCGACTCAATAATGCACGTTTGTTTCCACGGAAACGATTGAAATAAACCATAACTTCATTGGTGTATTTCGTTTACTTACTTGTACTACGATTTTTCTGATTAAAAACGTAATCTTGTCAATATGACCCTGATCGAAATATTTATTCTCTTCCTCTTGGAATTGATAAGTTCCAGGTGATTCAAGGAACTTTTTAGAGTTGCCAGGAACTACATGATCAGCCACAAACATGTCGAGGTTGGGAACCTACAAGGTGAGACAGTTGCTTACTATTATGTAACTATATGTGATTTGGTTCAATAAATTTGAGAAAAACTGTATATTAATATCAACAAACGAAATGAAAATAATTGTAAAATCGTCACTGTCCGTATTGAAGGGATCACAGTTCAATTAATTTAAATTAAATGAAAAATCTTACCTTCACAGGAATAGAGGATGGGATCTTAAGTTTAGTGTGTTAATGCTATACAATTTAGCTAACCAGGGTTTATCTCGTGTTCAGAGGCTTTTTCACTCCTAATTTAAGACTGAGTCTGTGAGTCTGAGTTTTTGATGTGCGTGGATATTCATTAGAATTTCACGTTAAGATTAAAATCTTGTATTGTATTATTAGCTCTATAACAGTCCTCCCAAGTGTCAGATGACTCAAATATGTACGCTCGCATAGTATTGGTCGCTTATTTGTGGCTGACAATTACACACGTCCATCATAAATTCAGCCATCAACTATGAGTAAAGAATGAGCCGAAACATGTGATGAATCCTAGATAGCTCAGTAGTAGAACATCTGTGCCCTGAGCCAAAGGTCTCGTGCTCAATTCCCGTGTTCAGGTGTCTTTTTCAACTAAGTTAAATTAGATATAATGTAGTAACATGGTTGGTAGAACTTATTGAAAATCACTATTACTAAAATTTCGAAACTTACCGTGAATATTTTATGTCAGTACTATTTATTACGGAATATTTATATTAGTTTCACCCCATAATGTCCTTCCTGCTGCTTACACTTCAATGGAAGACACTCTACCATTGGGAGTTAAAGCGTCGGGGATTCAGCTACCTCAGAAAGTGATTCTACTCCAGCCAGGGTATCCACCAAACCGTGAGCCCTATGTGCATGATTTTTAATAATGTTATGTGTAGATGTATTCTTAATTCGATTTATTAATGTACCTCCCGCAAAATTTTCGTCTCTACATATCTCACGCAACCAACACAGTTATTACCAATGTTTTTTTTGTTCGCTCACTCAACTCAACATGTTTTACTATTAATTTGAAAATGGAATTAAATTATTGTGCCATACATAAAAATTTTTCTTTTATTTTCACTCCTAGTTTGAATTGAAATATTACTTTGACATTGAATGCACAAGATAGCCACATTTTAAAATTAATGCAGGGTAAATCCGGGTGACATCATGTTTACCCCGATAAAATACTCGAAAATCCTAAAACATGACTCACCGTTTCTCGTAAAATACTTGGACAATCATAGTTATTTTTTCAGAACTGGTATAAAAACCTTTAAAGTTATGTTCGTAAATGTTTGGAAATCAAAATCGCTATTTAAATGGAGGAGTGGGTATATATGGTTTTAAATTAGTGGGAAAAACACTTAGAATAGGTTTAAAATATAGATTTTACAGTGTTACAGAGGGATCACTTAAAATAGCCAAATAAGTTTTATTTATTTAATATTTCTGAACCGAATTCCTAACCTATAAAACTTTAATTGGAAATCCAAAATAAAATTTACTTTTAAAATAAAATACTTTTTTTTGAAATATATAATATTAATAAATAGCGAAATCCAGCTTAAGACGACCATCTCGTTCAGCGATAAATTATTAATACACCCCGATTTTGGGTGGAAGAACAATAGAAGGAATTCAAGCATATTTCTTTGCGGTCAACAGTGATAACATTTTACTATAGTACTGTTGTTATTTTATAGATTTTGAAAATATCTATACAAAGAAACAACTGCAAATAAAATCAAGTGATGAATGAATATATTAAAATGGTTTTAGTGACTTTATTAACTAATTTTTACTGCCCTTCCTACCAAAATCATACTTTATCTGTCAGGCCACACGGCTTAAAATACAATGGCTTGTGTAATTTTATGGAATTCCTTCTCTATTCATTCTAAAATTTTTATCAGTTTCAGCCTTCACCTGCAATCAACTTTAGTCATGTCAGTAAGAAAGAGGGACTAGAAAACTACGAATCTTCTTATCTCAAAGTAAAGAGAAAAGATCGCTACTGGATTCTTAAATATATTAAATTTTTCTTTTGTGAGCTCATTAAGAAATTATTATATTTGTTAGAGGAAGAATACATTTAGATCTTTTTTTCATCAAGCCTAGTCTTATTACTTAGTAAATGTATTTTATAAATCGTTAAAAATGAGATAATATCATATTTTCACACATTTTATAGATTAATAGAATTTAAAATATAAGCTTGTTAAAGAGCACGCGAAGAAAAAGTGAACTATATTTTGAAAATAACGCATCATAGAACTTAATATTGTGTTAAATCAGTACGTCTGCACGGTAATTTCTCGCTAACCGAGTCAAACTTACTTGTTTACTTAAGTTCAACAATTTTCTTGATGCACTCATCCTTACTACTTGTTCGAGATATCCGAAGATTAGAATTAATGGAGTAAATATTTAGGAATTAGACTTAAGAGTATTTGCACCATTATTTTAGTGAATTTAGAGCGTGGAACCATTTAGATGGTAAAAACATCTTCAGTACATTTGAACGGGATTCCATCCCCTATACTTCATTCAGCAGGGAACCAATATATTTCGAGATTGACAACCCTGACTATGAAACCACCGCTTCGAGCAGATCTAACAAAATACATTAGAATATCACACATTAAGTGTAGAAAGAAAATACAGAAGGTAGTCGCAAAATAAGATTTTTATTTTATAAACTTGTTATAATGATATTTCAATAGTTCAAATTTATTTAATTCACTAATTCCTACCTCTATATTTTGAATATTTTTACCATATAATTTGTTTTGTACACACCACGTCTTGCTATCCATACAGACTATAACGCGTATTTACGCTTGTTTTGTAGGGATCACAACCGTATAGTTGGGAAGAAATGTCTCATTTGCAGGGATAAACATTGAAAATATATTTTTGAAAATTACACCTCAATATATAATAAGCTAGTATTTTAACCCTGACCTCTCCATAACCAGAAAACAACACAAGATGAGATAGAAGACTTTTTACATTGATTCTACTGGCATGAACATTACTAGGCAGTCAAAAAATTAAAGAAAAATCTAATTCACACAATTTTTTTTGCGTTTGGAATAACATTTCAGATGTATATTGTCTATATACTATGATATTAGTTTGAAGAAAAGTCTAGACTATAGAAAATACAAACTTATTTCTTGCAGCCAACACTGATAACATTTTACCGTATTATTTGTGTTATTTTGTAGATCTACCAACATTAACAGCTGCATATAACATGACCGGATGTATGGATATATTAAAATGGTTTAAGTAGTTTTAATAACTACCAGACACTGTAGTTTCTACAAAAATCAGCATACGCAAAAACACACACACACACGGAGATACTAATTAACAATAATTTAAAACTAAGCTATAAAATTGATAGCACTACTAAAACTTTACTCACTTGCTCTATGGCATTTGGAGCTTGAATGCTCGTTACCGTCCTTAAATAAATAGGACAACTATCCAAATCTCGAGCTAATTCTTTCCCGTCCAACTCATTACACCTTATTCCTATCTTGATCTAATTCTATCCAGTCTATCTCATTACACCCTATTTCTCTCAGTTATATCTAAATGTTATTCTCTCATCTGCGTTTGGTTCTTCTTTATTAAGTAATAAATGTTCGCGTTCGCTTAACTTAACATAACTAGAATCAGTAGACATTTGGGCTAAGCAATAAAGAGAGGTCTATGAATAGACTAAAGGTAATCCATTCTGGCATGAAAATAATTGAGGAGTTTGATTTTGAATCCCGGATTGGTTCACTAAGTTTTATTTCCCTAAATGGTTGTCCACCAAAATACGTGTATTACATGCCTGATTATCTTTCTTAGAAATATTTCTCGAATACTAGCTCCCACCCACGTCAAAACTTCCTAAAGGCCCTGACAAAAAAATAAAATTGGGAGGGGTGCGCATAATATAATCATTCCTAGGGGCGCAAAGTTTGTAAATCACCACTAAGTGTTACACGGTTATTTATACCAATACTAAACTTATTGTTTTAATTTGGCTAGGAACAGATCAATTGTTAGATAAGTGCAATAGGTGCAATAAATTTTATTTCAGACCGTGTTCAATGATGAAGGGGGCTCTAGGATAGTAATATTCACAATAGTCTACAGCAGTTAGAGAAAGAGTGCATTAGGGTAGTGATATTGACAAGCGTCTACACCCGTTAAAGGAAGATTTCATTGGTGTAGTGATATTGAGAAGTTTACAGCCGTTAGAGGAAGAGGGTATTAGAACAGTGATATTGATAACAGGTTACAGCCAATAGAGGAAGAGGAAATTAGGATAGTGATAACAGTCAACAGCGGTTAGAGGAAGATTTCATTAGTGTAGTTATATAGAGAAGTATACAGCCAATAGAGGAAGAGGACATTAGGGTAGTGATAATGACAACAGTCTACAGCAGTCAGAGGAAGATTCCAATAGGATAGTTGTATAGACAATATTCTACAGCCGTTAGAATAATAGGACATTGGGGTAGTGATATTGCCAACAGCCTACAGCTTTTATATAAAGAAGGCATAAGGGTAGTGATTATGACAACATTCTATAATGATTGGAGTAAAAGGCTAATAGGGTAGTGATATTGACAACATGGTTCGATCCAGGGTGATAGGGGATGGTGGTCACATGCTTGATACCTCAACCGAAACACATGTCCTTAAAACTAACTGCCCTAAAACAGGGACCATTAGCACTCACAATTACACGTGGTGCCCCAAACAATGCCGATACACGCCTACACAGGGCGTTGACAATAGTGGACGCCTTCATGCTACGAAGAGGAATCAGAATTACATATTTGGAAAAGGCGTCAACTAATACAAGAATACAGGAGTTACCTAAAGAATAACGGGTAATGGGCCAAATATAATCGACGAAGATATTATCCCAGGTGCGTTGAGCAAAATCGGCCTAATGAAACCCAACTCTGGAATTCTGGGTGGGCTTAGCCTTCTGGCAATCCTCACAACGGCTAACCCACTCTTTAATGTCGTTGTATAACCCAGGCCAAAAGAACTCTCTAGAAACTTTTCTGAAGGTTTTAAACACGCCAAGATGACCACCATACACAGAATCATTAAAATACCTCAATAACATGGGGCGTATAGCTACGGGCACAACAATCTTCCTACACTTTCCCTTAGCATTGGTAACCACAAGAAGATCTTTATACATAAAATACAGTCCCACTTTATCTCCATTGAGAATCCTTTCCTTGATGTCCAAACACCAAGGGTCTCTATTTTGATGATCCCTGATTCAGGAATTGACCTAATAACACAGGATGCAGTTGCTACCTCATCAGAACCTATAGGGCTACACTCTTCCGCCATGCAGGATAGAGCATCAGCTGCCACGTTATGTTTCCCAGAAATATGATGGCTCGAGAACTTCATTCTAGACAATCTCCAAACCCATCTTCCCACCTTTCCTAACTGTTTCGGATGCTTCCATTTCCACGCAAGCGCCATGTTATCGGTGTACGATTCAAATTATATCTGTTCCAAGTAATCAGCAAACCACTCAATGCCATTGACGCATGCCAGGCATTCTTTCTCGTAGGCGCTGTATCTCCTTTCGGCATCGGTGAGAGTCCGACTAGCAAAAGCTACCGGCCTGATGCCCTCCGATGACCTCTGGGACAATACAGCACCCAGAGCCACAGAAGATGAATCCACATGAAGGAGGAATGGAAGCAAAAAATCAGGCATACTCAACTTTTCGGGGGAGATAAGTTTCCTTTTCAAAAGGTCAAAAGCCCGAGCCTGTTCCTCACCCCAACAGAAAGTAACACCTTTCTTCTTTAATGAATTAAGAGGCACGGCAATCTCAGAGAAGAACGAAATAAATCTGGCGTAGTATGCGCACATCCCAATAAATCGCATAACACCTTTGAGGTTCCTGGGCGGGGGATACTCAACAATGGGGCGGATGCGCTCAGGGTCAATGAGAAGATTTCCTGAAGAAATTACGTATCCAAGGTACTTATTAGAAGGTCTAGCCCAAGTCACCTTATCGTGATTAGCAGTCAAACCTACACGGCGCAGACGACTCAATACTTCCTCTAAATGCATAATGTGATCTTCCAACGAATCACTATATACACAAATATCGTCTAAGTAATTGAACACATACTTGAACTTAATATCCGAAAAGACTCAATGCTTGTCCGCCAATGCTACAACCAAGGGGGACATGGTTGAACTCGTACTGTCTCCAAGGGGTGACAAAAGCAGTATATTTCCTATATTCTTAGGTATTATGAAGGCAGGACTAGCATATGGAGAATTGGAGGGGCGTATGACCTCTTTAGATTCCAAATCATCTATTAACTCATGGAAGATTTTTATTTTGGGAGGGGCGCAAGAGTATGGACCAGATCTTATGGGAATATTATCACTAACCACAATCTCATACGGAAGTATGTCGCATCTTCCTAACCTGGGAGTGATGACGTCAGGAAACCTCGAAATAACCCCACCAATGGCTTCCTCACAATCACCCAAGAAACACATGGAAGGTATAGTAGAAGAAATACATAAAGGAACTTTAATCTTGGGGGAAAGCTCAAATGATAACTCTCTTCGAGTCAGATTAATGGAGGCTCCATTTTCCCACAAAAAGTCATTTCCCAAAATGATGTCATAGGTTGGGGAGGGAATACAAAATAAACTTCTCTTCCAAGAAAACCCCATAATTTTAATGGATACATCTACTATCTCATGAACCAGTAACAAATTACCATTGCCTACAATGAACGGCTTGGCATCTACTCTTTGAACATATATCTTTCCAACGTCTTTCAAATCGTTTAAAAATTTGGCATTAATGAAGGAAACACAAGAACCTGTATCAAGCAAAGCCACTCCGGGATTCAACCTAATCGAGAATCGAACAGGAGGGGAAAGGGGAACCAAACATTTACGAACAGTACGTGTGGCAAGCCCCTTATCAATACCACACGTCATGCGTTTCCCAACGGACATTCTCTTAGAAAATGCCCCAACTGGCGGCAACGAAAACATCGGACTTGGGATGAATCCGGAAGTCTCCCTGACCTGATCACGCCTAGAGGCCTCCTGGGAGCATTAGACGACACATGATTATTGGGTCTAGCTACAGCAGGGATCGGGGGCGTTTTTCTTTGATGGAAGTTTCGAGATACCTGAGCCGGAAACGCTTCCAGATACTCTTTCTCTGCCAATAATGAGCCTTCAATACTAGACTCTAATGAATAAATTTCAGACAACGTGGTAGGCTTATTTGAAAACACAAAATGTCTCCTAGTCAATGGGGACACATTCTCTAAGATGAGCTCGACTACTTCTTCCTCAGCTAGGTTGAGATTTAATATCTCAGTGGCTTCCGAAATAGCCCAAATGAACAACCTAAATGACTCATGAGGAATTTGAAAACGTCGGACATTTTTATTACACAGTTTCTCCTTTTCTTTCTTAGATACTAAAGACTCTAAGATAAGACTTTTCACCATAGTCCACGGAAGAACTAATTGAATCTATTCTGAAACTAAATGTGCCAAGAATTCTGAAGTTTTCCTAATACATAGTGTAAGAAACTCTACATCACCTACAAGCCTAAATTTCCAAATCCTATTAGCTTCCAAAAAAAAAGTTAAGTAAAGCTGAGTAAGATTGTCCATCACAAACAGGCAATAACTTCAAACACTCACAAGCAATCTTACTTTGCGTTTTAGAAAGGGTAGTTATAGGATGAATACCAGTAGAAACAAAGGGGGGAATTATCTGTTCACTAACCTCATCTAACCAAAGTGAACCGGATTCACATTGATTCTTATTTTCCTGAGAAGGCTGGCTTACATTACAACTAGTATCAATGGTACCAGGGTCACTGGACTTACTAATACTCTCCGAAAGCAGAGACCGCAACACTTCTACCGGAGAATCAGGGGGGAATGAGATGTCCCTTGTCTTGAGATCCTGGTGAAGTTCCACGCTCCTCAGCCCGTAACTCTCGGTTCTAGTGCTGATAGAGCTTCCCGGTGCAATGGCCATGGCGGGTGTTTTGTTACTATAACAAAAATTATAACAATTATTATGCTGAACTCACAACGTGCACTCATTCTGTATAGCAGAGTGGCGCAGAATTTGAACCATCCAACAAGCAACACAGCAATTTGAAGTCCAAAATTACATACAAGAGGGAGCAGTTACCTGTAACTTTCCACAACATTTCTAACCTTACAGTATATATTCCCACATACACCAAAAACATTTAATACATTTTGTAACCAAGTTCAAATAGCATAATATTTTAAATTTAAGTAAACCTGTTTCAGTATATTTGTAAAAGGTAAAATCAATGTATGTTAAGGAGAATAAATCATTAACATTAGTCCTCATATTACAATTAGTCCGTTTAAATAAATATCACAAGTTATCTTTACGATTAATCGATGCCCAATGAAAACAATATACAATTAATCGATATCCAATTAAAACATTTAAGACCATATCGATAAATACCAGAATAATCGACTTTAAGTTCAATATTGACATAAGTTATATTTGTTCATAAATCTTCATTTCTGAAATACTACTAGCTGCCGAAAAGGTAAATTTTGGAAATATTGAAAATACATACATAAAAAAGTTTGAAAGAATTACTTATATGAATTGGAATTTAGACATTACATTTTATGATACTGAAGCCTTAACTTCTTACTCCTCCAATCGGGTTAAGCTCAAGAGTGCCGAAAAGCAGCCCCGCTGGCACTATATATGCAAAAACTCATAGCACATTAGTGAATAGGAAAAAGGGTGGGGGGAAACATATGGGTGAAAAAGGGGGAGAACGTACGTGGCAATAATAACGTAAACAACACACTCCAAACAACTGGAATCTTCGAGAACACTTCTCTTTACTGTCTAAGATCTTTTGACTCTATGGTAATGGTGCACTCTGGTGGGCGTGGTTTGAACCTTGACGGAAGCGGTCAGTCTATATCGTGCTGTTACTAAGTTCACTCGTGTTGATGTGTTCCTCTGCGGCTCGTAGTCTAAGGCGCGGGGACAGTGAAATAGGGTAAGTTGTATTTTCTTCTTCAACTTGACTATCTATTTGTAGCCAAATGCTACAGTTGTATGCATCGCTATTTAAAACTTTATTTTGTTTGTCTTGTCACCAGCCAGTAGAACATTCTCCAAAAGTTTTACAATATAAGCTCCCTTCTTATTTTAAAATTATAAAACTCGGAATAAATTATTCTTCTTACTCGATTCGATCTTTTTTTAAAAGCTCTGGACTATTTAAAGCTAGAAATAAGACGATATTATCTGAATCGAATGAAGGGTTCTTCAAGGTCCCTCAAGTTTTATTTGTATGTATTGGTTGATATAAGTAATTTAGAACATAATTTATTTTTTGGAAACAACAGCTATACAGTGATCTAGAATAGTTAAATTTCTAATTAACGTAAGGGGTCATGCTTATTGTTATAAGATTTAACCAGCATTATTAATTGAAATTTATCACGTTTCATCCCTAGGTCACAGAGGGGAGGCGCGGAAATTATTTTCTCTCCTCGGTATTACGAATATTTCATAAACTGCATAAACTCTATAATTTTTAAATTATTCTCATATTCAAAAAGTGATAACATTGTAATGGTACTTTTCTGACCTTGAGATTTAGATGAATGTTTTAGTTTTATATGCTTTAAAAAAACAGGGATTTATTGATTCTGTCTGTCCTGTCTATCTCATGGCCTAGAGCCGAAACAATTTTTTCGAGGGTTGAAACTTACCTGTTATCTAGGGTCGTTTAGAGCAGGGGATGCTCGTCCCTAGGGTGCGAAAGCGTAAGCCCCCCATCCTCACAACACCCCAGTTCCTTTTAAAGTTATTATTCGCACTCTCACGACAATTTTATCTTGCCATAACAGTTTCAAGAAAAATATGTCTTCGGTTTAAGTAATAGTATTCAATGTTTTTGAAATGGCATGTAGTTAGGCGCAAGGTGGTCAGCACCTTGCATTGTGAAATAAAACCTCCCCTCCCCTTAACCTATTGTCCCCATCCTGCTATGGCTAACTAGCCCTTCCTATTCTTCGTGTGAAGGCGCTTTCCCTTGCGCACCCTAAGGTTGAAAGCTTGTGAGATAATGTGTATTGCGTGAACCAGCAATAATTGTTGTCAGTCATCCTGCGTGTTCCTGCATCTTGAGGCTGTGTGTGTCTTGTGTGTTTATAATAAAATTATGGAGGGCTATTTTAGGATAGTGTTTATTTGAGTTATATGCTTTCATATTTTTTGTAACTAGGCTTAATATGAATAGTTCAATTCAGGTGCTTACGACAACAAATGTTTCAAGATTAAAATTTTGATCAAAAAAGATAATTGAAATAATTAGGTAGGCCATGTCTTGAATTCTGTGTTGAACAAAGTTAAAAAAAGAAAATTTAAAATCGAGTTTTTAAAAGGCCACTCAAGTCCAAAGATACATACCGAAAAAAGGCTGGATTTGCGGCTGTGATGTGGACAAATCATTTTACTGTTTCCCGTGTATTTTGTTTTCTCCCGGTAACAGTGGTGCATGCTTGTGGATAGTAAAAGACGTCAATGATATGAAACATTTAACAGAAAAAATGAGGAAACATGAAGTATCTAAGGATCACATGAATAATGTTGTTGATCTTTCTTTGCTAGGCAAAGTAAACATATCGTATAGTCTAGACTCACAATACAGAGTAAAAGTTAAAAAACACAATACTAACGTTGACAAAAATAGGCACATATTAAAAAGGTTAATTTCATGTGTTAATTTCTGTGGGTTTTGAATTACCTCTTAGAGACCATGACGAATCAGCATCATCTACAAATCCTGGTGTCTACAGAGGTTTAATTAATTATACTGCTGAGCTGGAGTCTGCAATGAAAGAACATTTATAATCGGCCATTGTATTCAAAGGAACATCGAAAAGATACAAAATGACATACTGTACTGCATGCTTAATGTCTGTAGGGAGGAAGTAGAAAAGCAGATACGAGATTCTGAATTTGTCGCCATCGAATGTGATGAGATAACTGATGTAACGAACCATTGTCAGATGGTATTAGTTTTTAGGTATGTGTTTGAGGGGTTGGCTTGTGAGAGGTTTTGGGGGATTCTTATTCCAGAAGGAAGAAGCGCATAAACCTGAGCAAAATGCATAATTGACCACATCAAACCTCTTCTAGACACTTCAAAAGGTATGTAATAAAAGGTTTTAATTTTAACGTGAAATTCTAATGAAAATTCACGCACATCACAAATTCAGACTTACAGACTTAGTCATAGATTATGAATGAATAATGACTCTGAACTAGAGACGAATCCCGGTTAGCTAAATGGTATAGCATTAGCCCACTAAACTTAATGTCCCAGCCTTGATTCCTGTGCAGGTGTGATTTTTCATCTAATTTAAATTAATTGAACTGTGATCCCTTCAATACAGACAGTGACGATTTTACATATTATTTTCATTTCGTTTGTTGATATTAATATACAGTTTTTCTCAAATTTATTGAACCAAATCACATATAGTTACATAATAGTAAGTAACTGTCTCACCTTGTAGGTTCCCAACCTCGACATGTTTGTGGCTGATCATGTAGTTCCCGGCAGCTCTAAGCAGTTCTTTGAATCACCTGGAACTTATCAATCCCAGGAGGAAGAAAATTAATAGTTCAATCAAGCTTATGTTGACAAGATTACGTTTTTAATCAGAAAAATCGTAGTACAAGTTAGTCAACGAAATACGCCAATGAGGTTATAGTTTATTTCAGTCGTTTCCGGGGAAATGAAAGTGCATTATTGGTTCGATTGTGAAAATAATTTTATTGTTGGAATCTTGTAAACCAAATGTTAGATTTATATTAACTCTAAATAATACAATACATATATAATAATGTTATAATACAATTTTATAGATATAGTCCAGAAAATACGTAGCTCTAAATGTTAAATTTGTTAATGCTAAATGCTAAATACCTAAATTTGTATAGATTTATTCCAATTGTAATGTTAAAACTAACACTATTTATTTAACTTGATGTATTGGTCTCTTAATCGTATATTAATTTTTTATTTGATCAAAATCATAAATATTGAGTGTATTATTATTGTAGCACATATCGGTGGTCACGAAGAATAGACGTTATGAACGTTTAGCTTGGTTTTCCGATAATTGGTCGTTTCGAGCTAGAAATCCGAACGGTGTATAGAGATTGTTTTTGTATAAATTGTTACCTAGCTGTCGACATCCTTATAATAGCTTACAATATCCACAAGTCGTGGTATGAATTACTAAACTAACAAAGATTAAAGCAGCACACATAGCACTCTACAACCATACACTTATCTATTAATGTTATGTCAAGGGTAAAAGACTCGACGTTACTAACATCTTCCTCTGGACTAGAGGTAGGCAACCGGTGGGACGCACGAGGCACACACGTACACATTTAGTGGCCCATAAATGGATGACCATAATTATATACCAGATCGCACGTATTAATTATACAATGTGTTTTTTTAAACTGTATTAATAAAGGGATGACCATAATTATATATCAGATCGCCCGTATTAATGATACGTGTGTTTTTTTAATTTTTTAAAAACTGTACGAATATAAGATTAATGAGAAATTCACGAAGCTTAAAATTTTCTAATATTTTCTTATATTTGCCTCCCGACTATTTGATTCAAAACTTTGAATAACAAGCTCAAATAATATAATCATAAATATGTATATTCAAGTGAATTTGATTGCTAATGCAGCTGGATAGTTGGCGTGAACAATCTGGTAGTCGGGTAATCTTATGTAACTCAGAGTTAAATACGCTTGTGCTTTGTTGTTGTATTTAACATTTATTGCTGTTCAGAATGGCTGATTAGATGTTTAGGTTTTCCGCAATGTCATCATGAGATCTTTTGAAGAGGATTGGAAAAGTTTCACGCAGTTATTAATTGGTGTTAGTTGACACCCGGAAAGTTTTAGATGTTTGGCGAATCTGGATACGTATCTATTGTATTTAAAATCACAAATGTGTTTAGCATATCGAATTGAAAGATTACTTCTGTTCTTGTCAATGTATACAACCTTAAATTCACATCTAAATTTGTAGATACCACTTTTGACTTTTAGATTTGAGATTAGATGATGGACATTAAGGAAAACCTACACTTCTAAACATCCATTCTGAACAGCAACAAAATTTTAAATGAGCAAACTAATTTTGAATATCAATATCTTATTAACACAACTAGAAAATTACTTCAACAAGTCAAACTAAAAATTAATCCCCTTTCCAATAATTTTAACTCTCCCTCCATCACAATTAAAACATATTCTAACCATAATCAAGAATATTAATACCGTAGATTTTATTGCTTCATTTTAATTCAATTCCACATTTTTTAATAAAATAAATAATAATATATCTATCTATATTTACTCATCATATAAATTAAGCTCTATGATATACTAGCGAACATATATATTTTTATCAATTGTTTTATTTTATTTTATATATTCTATTGGTAGCTTACCACTTATTATTGACTGTACCACACAATTTTCATACGTTATTATAATTCAAAATTTCACAAAACTTCCGCGAATATGTATTCTAAGCAATCTTCGTCATCATAAATAAGGTAATTATAAGCTTGGTAATTTAATTCATTATTTATTTATTTAATATTTCATATTATTTCTTCTAATTTATCTTTACTATTTACATATCTAATGTTTAGTTTTATTATACTTAGAAATGTATTAATATCTAGACAATATCTTACAATTCATTGGTTTTCCTCAGACCTGAAGATGATGTAACATAACACCGAAATTTAACGTTATAGAAGACTAAAGATCAAATAAGGAGTTCTTGTCTTTAACAACATAAACAACAAAGAGGGCAATTTTTGTGTAAATTAATACTATTAATACAATTTTGTCCCTTTTTATCAATCTTCCGCCCAGCTACACAAGTCTTTGTAATTCTTTTTATCAATTGCTTAAAATTGTTACTTGAAGTTCGTGTTCATAATTGTCATTTATATATTTTTTTAGATTTGTGTGTTTCTCAAATACCATAGGAATTGAAGTTTCGAGCAAACTATATTTTTAATGTAAATGCGGGTACACTTCCTCTAAATTCAACCTTACTCATTCTTAATAAATAAACGTTATTAGTGATTATGCGTACAATTCGAATGTCCAATAAAACGTGTTGACCAAAAAGAATATCTTATTGTTGAACATTTATTTTGTACTGTAAATATTTCTACAGTTATTCCCTGGAGTGCCACAAGGTTCGGTCCTTGGCCCTCTCCTTTTCTCGATGTTTATAAATGCCAAGATGTTTGCAACATTCTCAACATCATCTATATGCCGATGATTTCCAACTTTATTTATCATCCTCTCTTTCTCATATTGATAGTGCCGTGGATAATTTTAATGCTGACTTAAGTGCAACACATAATTGGTCACTACAAAATGGTCTCAATGTCAATACTAAGAAATCTCAATCTATTGTTATATGGTCAAAAAAATTATTATCCACATTGAGTTTCACTTCTGTACAGAAAATAAATTTAAATAACAGCCCAATTCCATTTGTGCCGGTTGTTAATAACCTTGGTTTACATATAAATGAAAACCTAACATGGAATAATCATGTGAAACAAATATGTAAAAAAGTGTTCTTTGCTTTAAACTCACTTAAGCACCTGAAAAAATGTATACCAATGAATATTAAATCCACTCTTATCCAATCCCTTATCCTCCCGCTTTTCGACTATTGTGATGTAGTATATAATGACCTGACAGCTGACCTTGCGGCAAGACTACAAACACTCCAAAACACATGTGTTAGATTTATATTCGACCTCCGGTCACGTGATCATATTTCCCCAGACTATAAGAGACTAACTTGGCTACGACTTAAAGAAAGACGAACTCTACACTCGATGACCATCATAAAGAAACTATTGACTTCCAACTCCCCACAATACCTTTCTTCGCGTATACGCTCACTCGACTCTAATAATAATTTCAACACTCGATCACAAGAAAACTCAACTTTATTCATTCCCCTTCATAATTCCAATCATTACTCAAATTATTTCACTGTTTCAGCTTCTCGTTCATGGAATACCCTAACCGACGATGTAAAGAAATTAGAATTGAATGGTTTCAAGCGAAAAGTCGCAAATAAGCTGCGTGTGGAAGCTCATTCATGAGATTGAGGAGTGTGAGACGTAATCACACTGTGTGTGTGTGCACGTGTGTTTTCATATTACATAATCCTTGTGTATCTTAGCTCTAGTTTTTATACCTTTTTTGTAAGTTTTTATATACTATATAATTTTGTTAAATTACATTTTAATTGTATTGGTTAAGTGTAAGAAAAGGCGGTAGCCTTAACTTCGCCATTAAAGTCGATTATTATTATTATTATTATTATTATTATTATTATTATTATTATTAATGACTTATTTCTCTAACGGCTGTTGACTTTTGTCAATATCACTCACTATAATATTAGTCTCTTCCTCTAATCCTTGTAGACTGTTGTCATTATAATTACCCTAATGCTCTCATACTCTACAGGCTGTAGACGGTTTCAATATCACTACTCTAAAATCCTCTTCCTCTAACGGGTGGAGACTATGGTAAATATCACTGTCCATATGCCCTCTTCCTCCAACGGCTGTAGAATGTTGTTATTATCACTAACCTAATGTCCTCTTCCTCTAATGGTGTAGACTATTGTCACTATCACTAAGCCTATGCCCTACTCATAGCGCAACTATATAATATTGTCAATATCACTATCCTCGTACTCTCTTCATCATACAACTATAGGATAATGACAATATCACTTCCATAAAGTTATTTTCCTCTAATGGCACTAAACCATTGTCAATATCACTAACTAATGTCCTCTTACTTTTACGGTTGTAGAATATCGTACATATCACTACCCTAATGACATCATTCTTTAACGGCTGTAGACTCTAGTCGATATCACTACCCTAATTCCCTTATTCTTTAACAGCTGCAGACTATTGAAAATATCACTATCCCAGAGTCCTAATCAACATTGAACACTGTCTGAAATAACATTAATTGCACCTATTGCACTTATCAAACCATTGATTTGGCCTTAGCCTGATTCAAACAATAAGTTAAGTATTGGTATAAATCATCCTGTAAAACTCAGTGGCTGTTTCAAATCTTTTGCATCCCTAGGTACGATTATATTTTGCGTGAATCTACAAATATTTTTTTGTCAAGGCATTTAGGAAGTTTTGGCTTGGGTGGGAATACGTATTCGAAAATAATTTCAACGAAAGATAATCAAGCATGTGCGCGTATTTGAGTGGACAACAATCTAGAAAATAAATCTTAGTGAACCCGGCCGGAATTCCAAACATGACGCCTCAATTAATGTCAAGCTAGTATGGACGGGCTTTAATCTATTCATAGACCTTTCTCTATGGCTTAGCCCAATTGTCTACTGATTCTAGTTATGTTAAGTTAAGCGAATATTTATAATTTACTAAAGTAGACCCAGATGCAGATGAGATAGACTGGAAAGAATTAGCTCAACAGAGGGATAGGGTGTAATGAGGTCGACTGGATATAATTAGCTCAAGTTAGGGATAAGGTGTAATGGAGTGGACTGAATAGAGTAAACTCAAGATAGGGATAGGAGTAATGAGGTGGACTGGCTAGAATAAGCTCAAGATAGGGATATGGTGTCGTGGGGTGGACTGGATAGAGTAAACTCAAGATAGGGATAGTCGTAATGAGGTGGACTGGCCAGAATTAGCTCAAGTTAGGGATAAGGTGTAATGGAGTGGACTGAATATAGTTAGCTCAAGATAGGGATAGGGAGTAATAATGTGGACTGGATGAAATACGTTCAAGATAGGGATAGGGTGTAATGGGGTGGACTGAATTGATTTAGTTCAAGATAGGGATAAGGTGTAATGAGGTAAACTGGAAAGAATTAGCTAAAGCTAGATATAGATCGCGTAACTTTTTGGTTGCGGTGACATATTTTCGAGTTCCAAATGCCATAGAACAAGTAAATTAAGTTTTATTAATTCTATCAATTTTATAGTTTAGTTTTAAAATATTGTTGGTTAGAAAATCCTTGTATGTGTGTTTGTGTGTGTATATACGCAGATTTTTGTAGGAATAATGGTATCTGGTAGTTACTTAAGCTATTTAACCATTTTACTATATCCATACATCAAGTCATGTTATCTACAGCCGTTACTGTTGATATATATTATCAATAACTACAAAATAACACAAATAATACAGTAAAATATTATCAGTGTTGGCTGCGAGGAAATAAGTTTGTATTTTCTAGAGTCTTGCTTGACAATTCTTCAAAACAAAATCATAATATATAGACAATATGCATCTTAAATGTTATCCCAAACGGAAAAATTGTGTGAATTAGATTTTTCTTTTACTTCTTTTGACTGCCTAATAATGTTCGTGCCAGTGGGCTCACTGTAAAAAGGCTTCTGTCTCATCTTGTATGGTTTTCTGTTTACGGGGAGGTCAGGGTTAAAATGATAGCTGATTATATACTGAGGTTTACTTTTCAAAAATATTTTTTCAATATTTATCCATGCATATGAGACTACATTTCTTCCCAACTATACGATTGTTATCCCTACACAAAAGTATAAATACGCGTTGTAGTATTTATGGCTAACAAGACGTGGTGTATACAAAACAAATTACATGGTAAAAATATTCAAAATACAGTAATAGGAATTAATGAATTAAATAAATTTGAGCTTTAGAAGTATCTTTGTAACAACATAATAAAATAAAAATCTTAATTTGCGATTACTTTCTGTATTTTCTTCCTGCAATTATTTTGTGTAGCTCTAATTTATTTTGTTAGATCCGTCCGAATCGGTGGTTGCATAGTCTGGGGTGTTAATCTCGAATTATATTGTTTCCATGGTGACAGATATATAGGGGATGGAATCCCGTTCAGATGTACTGATGGTGTTTTGACCGCTTTAATTGGTCCATGCTCTAAATTCACTAAAATAAGTGTAAAGATACTCTTAATTCTAATTCCTAAATCTTTACTCCATTAATTCTAATATTCGGATATCCCTAACAGGTAGTGAGGCTGAGGGCATCAAGAAAATTGTTTGACTTGAGTAAATAAGTAATTTTGACTCATAAAGCGAGAATTTGCCGTGCAGACGTCCTGCTTTAACACAATATTTAATTCTACGATGCATTATTTTCAAAATATAGTTCACGACAAAATAAAATAGAAAGATTTCAACAGAGCTCTTTTTCTTTAACAACCCAATTTTTTTTTAGATTTATTAATAGATAAAATGGTTTGAAAAGATAGCATCTAATTTTAATGACCTATAAAGTATATTTGTGGAGTAATGAGATTAGGCTTGATGAAAAAAAGATCTAAATGTATTCTTCCTCTAACAAATAATATAATTTCTTATTAAACTCACAAAAGAAAATTTTAATATATTTGAGAACAAGCAGCAAGATTTTTTTTTTACTTTGAGATAAGAGGATTCGTAGTTTTCTTTTCCCTATTTCTTACTGACATGACTAATGTTGATTGTAGGTGAAGGCTGAAACTGATAAAAAAAACTTAGACTGAATATAGAAGGAGATATATAAAACCACACAGGCCATTGTATTTTAAGCCATGTGGTCTGACAGCTATTAATAATTTCTCGCTGACTTAGGCGGCCATCTTAAGCTGGATTTCGCTATTTATTAATATTATATATTTAGCTAAAATTATTTTAGTTTAAAATTATATTTTATTTTGGATTACCCTTTAAAGTTTTATCGGTTAAGAAATCGGTTACGAAATTTTAAATAATTAAAACTTATTTGGTTATTTTAAGTGATTCTTCTGCAATCCTGGACTTTATACTTTATCTAATAGTGCTCTCTTCACCGAGATGTTATTTTTGTTAAAAGAATTAATAAAAATATAAATTTAGTAGTCAGTTGATTCAATTCTTCAAATATATAATAACGTTGAAAATTTTACTCTTTATTTGTTTTAAATTTCATTCACAACTCCTAAAGTTTTGAATATTCTTTATTTATTTATTTATAATTCAAATATTTAATATATATATAATATACTTAACTTTATTTCACTATAGAAAATTTTATTTCTTTATTTTGATTCAGAAATTGCCAACCCATGTTTATTATTTTTGTTGGTAGGGGATTTTGACGGCATCTGCTTTAGAGAGTGGTTTATTTCGGAACTGTTATTTTCTTAATTTATTTTACGTTCTTGGACGCTTATAACATCTGGCTGTCATTTGAAGTTATTATTGCCCCTAGTGGAAGATATTATTATTCTCGTTTGGTTTTTTGGTGCAAAATTTAAATAAATTTTAAAGATGATTTATGTTCATCTGTCCAAATTATAATGTTTAGTTATCTTTATAGTAATACTTTCAATATTAAATAGTTAAGATTGTTTGTTTTATCCTTTGTTATAAATCTCGGCAACTATATTTTCTCCTAGGCAGAGATTGTTTATTTAAAAACAAAAAGAACGTGTTTGTGTTTTGTTGAAGGTTTTGTTTTGTTGTCTCTAAAATTGGTTTTTGAAGCGTCAGAAAGAACTTGATTTGGGGATCATTTGATGGTGTTTTTCTTATATTTAATTGTAACGCTCTTCAGTTAAAGTGTCACTAAATATGAGGCTTAACCTTGCAAGAACGACGAGGAAGAGTTTGCAGGGAAGATTTTTAAATTTAAGGACCTGGAATTGTGATTGTTACCAAGGAACAGGTCACCATATTCCATAGATTGGATAATTTGGGTGAGATCAATTTACATCTTTAATAATCCTGTTCAGTGTTTAAATAATTGATTATAATACCTAAAATTATTAAAGAAGGGAAAATAACTTACTATCCTAGACTGAATTTCTGTCTTTTTATTGTTGTATTACCTATTAATGATCTGATGCAAAAGTTAAATATGCAGAGTTCCTTTAGAAACAATTTTATTTCATTTTTATCTTTGAACATCCCTCTAGCCTTTCAGGTTTAGAAGTGTTGGAAGTGTTAAAGAAGAGGGAATACTACAGAACAGTTGTAAATAACTTCAGTTTCCATACCATAAATATTACTGTTTGTCAACCTCACAACAATATTTTGTTTATTAAAGAATCATAACATTATTTTTACATCATATAAAAGATATTTTTTTAACCAATTATTTTATTTAAAGAAATATTTCTGTGTCATAACAAATAATTTTTTTTATCCTCAAAATTCAAGTGAGAGTTTAACATTTTCAAGTATTTGTAAACAATACTTCTATTAATTTTATAACATAGGAGGCATGCCTTACTAAGTAGGGTTTATTTAAGGATATCATTTACAACAATAATTACAATCACTCTTTAAATTTAATTGTGTCAGTTTTTTGCATCATATCAATGTACATTGTATTTTTTTTAAATTGAATCCCATGTATAGATATTCTCAGTAGTTTAAAATTGCCGGGCAAGAATAATAATCTGCTTCAGGAAGTCTTCGGTTGTAATTGTCCAACTTGAGTTAAAACTTTAGGTAAAGTCCAGAGGTCTTGAGAGAAAGGGTTTTTGTCTTACCGATGAGCAGTTTATGGGGATAAATTTATTTAATATTAAAATCTATCTACCTTACAAAATAAAAGTGCTTGGTAGTTAGCGCCCAACATTATAACATTATTATAAGTAAAATTCATACATTATGTATAACACAACATAATAAAAATAATAATAAAATTCAATATATATATATTTTTATATCACTAATTTCAACCCCTTACACGTAATCCCTTATTTTAAGACAGATTTTTACTTCAAAATTTTATGATTATTTAGAGTGATCCCTATATTAATTTATCTGCTCAATTTTGGCTTTCCTCCACATGGAAAAGTTATTTCTATTGGTTTTGTAAATGTTAAACCTCCCCCAACGCACTCCCGATTTCTTCAGCTCTTAATAAAATATGTCAAATTTTAAGATGTATTTGGTTATCTGAAATGGTCCCTTTCTCTACTTGACTAATTTCAGTTTTAGCCCCCACTGAGAAATAAGCTAGTTGTTTCTATTAATTTTGAGCACCATCATCATCTGTGCCTGCACCACGTGACCCATTGTTTTGAAGGACATGTGATTTACCACATCTTATTTCCCTCTAAAATATCTTAGGGAATGAAATATTTTTAAACTATTAAAAAGAGTATCACTGAATTTTATAAAGGAGCCTTCATTCAAAATTTCAATATCTTATGTCCACTGGTTCTAAAGATATAACAATCATAAAATCAATCTCCTATTTCAATGTTTTGAATAAAAATTATATTTTTATAAAATCCAACAATTTCTGAGCTTTTTATATTTGCTTATAGCTCAGAAACTGTTGGTTTTTATATGAAATACAGTCATATTTTAAGTAAAAGCTTTTTATATCTAATTTTTAGAAACAAAACTCAAGTTGGCATAGGAAAACAATGTTTTGCGTTGCTTAGAGACTTTTGTAAACAATATTCAGATTTTTACTGTTGAAATAGTAGATTGTATTTCCTTTGGAGATTTGTGAGACAATAGTATATTAATGGAGCCTGAACAACGTCTTAAGAGTTTGATGAAGTTCCTGGAAAATGAAGTAGAAGGGGAGGAGAGGATCAAGCTTGCTGTAAAAAACCCATCTAAAGGTACCATCACTACTAACACTGATAAGACAAAAGGTAGGAAGAAAGATTCTGAAAGTTACAATGATGATACATTACCTTCAGCAGCTGCTCTAGTGGAGTGTAGTCCTCTGGTAGCATGTATATTTTGTGATAGGTCTCATGTTAGTGACAACTGTTTCTTAGCAAAGAAGATGACTTTAAGGGAAAGAATCTCCCTTTTGATGGATAAGAAAGCATGTTTTATTTGTTTGACGACAGGTCATATTTAAAAAATCTGCAGAACTAGGTTAAAATGTGATTTCTGTAGTAAAAGACACAACAGTCTAATATTTCAAGACTCAAAGAATTCAAGAGATGGTTCTAATATGAAACTTAAGTCTCATTCTTTGATTTCCAACGAAAAGAAGAGTATCAGTGGGTTGCCGAATGTGATTTTACAATCTTTGAAGGTAAGGTTAGTTAGAGACACCGCTGTTGTAGAGATCAGGGCAATGCTTGATACTGGTAGTCAGAGATCTTATATTCTTGACTCAGTAGCAGAGAAGTTAGGTTACCCTTGTCATCGCATTGAAACCCTACGACATTCGCTGTTCGGTGGTGTAGTAACCGAAGAAAGACTACATTCATGCTATAGGATAATTTTGGAAAGTTTGGGGAAACCTTATGCATACAATTTTGAAGTCTTAGGGGAACAAGTGATTACAGGGTACCGTTATTTTCAAAAGGTTTCATGGTTGAAGGAATTTAAGGCAAAGAAAATACAGATCAATGATAATGAAGGTCCCATTGAGTTGTTAATAGGAGCTGATGTAGCTGGAAAGTTAATGACAGGACAAACATGTAGACTGAGTAACGGTTTTGTTTGTATTGATACCCTGCTTGGATGGACCATAATAGGCAAAGCAGTTTCCAGTGATTATTCTGCTACGACCAACCTTGGTACCTTTCTATATATTGGAGACACTTCTGTGGAAAACCTGTGGGAGCTAGATGTACTTGGCATCAGTGATCCTGTCTTAAGAAAAACTAAAGATGAAGCAAAAGCATCAACAATGGAACATTTACTACGAACTTTATATATAAATGAAAAAAATAGGTATGAATTTAATTCGCCTTGGAAGGACAATCAGCCGTTTCTTACATCCAATAAAGTCATGGTTGAGACAAGGCTATTAAACACTGAAAATAAATTGAAAGCCCTTGGACTACGTGAGAAGTATGGTAGTATTTTTACTCAGTAGAGAAAGGACAAGATTTTTGAGCCTGCTCCAGAGGATGGGAGTTTCAAACACTATCTACCTCATCGTGATGTATTGAAGGAAACAAGTGCAACCACGGCCCTGCACCCTGAAATTGATGCCTGGTTGATTGTTTGTATGATGGTCCCAACCTAATTGAATTGAACCCGGCTATCCTTCATAGATTTCAGGGAGAGGAAAATAGGAATTGTTGCAGACATTGAAAAAGCTTTTCTTCAAATAAGTATCCGTGAAGAAGATAGGAACTATCTTTATGTTTATAGGAACTGTTTTATGTGGTGGAATGAATCTGAGCATATCTATGAGAACTTCTGACATACAAGAGTGGTATCTTGCTTAACCTGTAGCCCCTTCCTGTTGGTGGCAGTTTTGGAGTATCATTTGAGGAAATATTTACAAAAACCCGTTCCAATACTCTGATCATTAAGAGACTTCTAAAGAGCTTCTATATAGACAATGTTGTCAAGAGCATTGCCAGTAAATTAGTAGTATATCAGTTTATCCTGCAATCTAGTGAGGTCATATCTGAACGCAGATTTAATTTGAGAGGATGGCAATTCACGCAAGATGAGGGAAAATCTACACCTCTCTCTTCTGTCTTAAGAATGTTGTGGGATCGGCAAAATGATACGTTGCTTCTGAATGTGGACTGGTTGAATAGGTGAAATGTAGGAGAAGTGACGAAAATGAAAATTTTGTATCTGGCGCAAAGAATTATCGATCCTGTGGGAGTGACCTGTCCCGTTACTCTATGTGCAAAACTGTTGATTCAGAGGACATGGAAGACTCGCATTAGATGGGATACAAAGGTGGATGAAAAATCCAAAGCTGAGATTCTCACCTGGGTAAAGGATCTGCTTCTATTGGTGAAAATCAAGATTCCTCGGTGGTTTGGAAGAAGTGATCGTGTACAAATGCATGTCTTCTGTGACGCCAGTCAACATGCTTATGCGGCGGCTGTTTTCGTTAGATGCTAATCCATGTGATCATCACACAAGTGTGCAGTTATGTGAAGCAAGATCACGCGTAGCCCCCCTCAAAGAAATAACTATCCCTAGATTAGAATTGCTAGCAGCTACAATTGGTGCGAGGTTGCTAAAAGGTGTGCTGGAATCTACTTGTTTGAAGGTTCTTGATGTTTTTTATGGTCGGATTCTTCTACAGTGCTGTCTTGGATCTGTAGGAATAATAACCGGTCTGATTTTGTAAGAAATCGTGTTAATGAGATCAGGAATTTGACTGATCCCAGTCATTGGAGACATATTCCAGGTTCAATGAACACAGCTGATTTGCCATCTCGTGGATGTTCTGTTTCTCAGCTGGTGGATTCCCGATGGTGGGAGTGCTCTGCCTGGTTTACACGAATCACCAAACTGTTGGCCTCGAGCAGAACCTTGTGTATGATGAAAAAGACATATCTGAGGAGATGAAGAAAACTCCAGTGAATTCTCTTACTATAGTCGCCAAAGCTTCACCGTGGTTTGCAAGATATTTTTATAGTTAATGAAGAATAGTTCGTCTAATTGCATGGATTCTTCGTTTCTGGAAGAATTGTCTAGGATGAGAGAAAATTTCACAAGAAAATCTGGAGGCTAGTGAGCTAGAGAAGGCTGAAATTAGACTCATTAGTTTCTTTCAAATGGAAAGTTTCCATGTGCTATCTGATAAACGATTATCCTCGCTAAATCCTTTTGTGGAAGACGGTATCCTCATATTTAAAACACGACTACTCCTTAGAGAAGATTTGAAGCTGTTCAGATTCTCTATGATTCTCCCAGCGCACCATGTTGTTATTTCCCTTCTCATTATGGAAGAGCATGTGAAACAAAATTACATCGGAGTGCAACCTTCTTAATCACCCAAGACAACGTTTCTGGATTATTTGTGGGAGGAGAACTGTGAGAAAAGTTATGTCATTGTGTCGGATGCTAGAAGCATGAGGGAAACATGCGGAGATAGCTCCATCTCCTTTACCGCTCAACCACATAAGAGAGGCATATGTTTACTTGGTGGGTTCTCTGTTTCTGAAAAATGAATGTAAAGCATGGATTGTAGTTTTCACTTGTGCTGTCTACCACGCAGTACATCTGGATTTGATTACTTCTCTCTCCACCGAAGCTTCCTTTGTTGCTCGAAGAGGGCATCCCTCTGTTATTTACTCTGACAATGGCACCAAATTCACTGGTGCCAATAATTCTTTTCAAACACTTGATTGGGAAAAGATTTCCAAACATAGCTCGGTTGAACGTATCACTTGGAAATTTAACCCTCCTAGTGCTCCATGGTGGGGAGGCTACTGGTAAGGTTATAAAGAGTAATAAAACCACTTTTTAAACGAGTTTTAGGTAAGGCTTGGCTAACTTTCCAAGAAATGCTTACACTTCTCTGCAGTATAGAAGCTGCCATTAACTTTAGACCACTGACATACCTAGCAGAAGATTGTGACGACTTAAATACTCTCACCCCAGCTTGTTTTCTAAAAGAAATTAAGGAAATTTGAGTTCAAGAATGTAATGCCTTGGATGCGAAAATTCTGAACCGCCGAAACCGTCATCTTCTCAATCTAAGAAATGAATTAAATTAGAGATTTCAGCACGAGTATATGAGACTTTTGGCACTTTGTAAACGGAACAACAAGTCCACTTTTTTGTTCGATTGGTGATATAGTCTTAGTTTGATCAGACAGTTTCAAAAGGATGGAATGGCCCCTGGGAAAAATTGTGGATTTGTTTCCTAGATCCGATAGCATAATAAGGCTGGCAAGAGTCGTGACTACTAAAGGTGTAATTTTGAGACACATACAACAATTCTACCCACTAAAGGTTCCTGATGATAGATGTGGAACACTGAGGACCTTGTTCAAGGAGAAGAGATTAGTTTCTTTAGAATATGCTTCTTGAAATGAAGTACAGCCCCCAAGGACCACACGTTCTAGTAAAAGAGTCAACGTTCCCTCACGATATACCGATTAGTTGAGGATATCCTTCCTCAACGGTGGGAGGATGTTAGAAACAGAACTCAAGTTGGCATAGGAAACAATGTTTTGCGTTGCTTAGAAACTTTTGTAAACAAGATTAAGATTTTTACTGTTAAAATGGTAGATTGTATTACCATTGGATATTTGTAAGAAAATAGCATTTTAAAGGTCTCTGTATAGTGATTTTTTCTGTATTCATTTTTCCGTATCAATTTGTACCTAACAACAATGTTATCTCTTTAGGTATACGAGAATAACTTTAAAATGATGCAGATCTCGCAGTTTCTGAGGGGAGAAAATAATGACTGCGCCTCCCCTCTCTGATCTTGGGGTGAAACTTAATGACCTCCAAAACAGGTCAAGTCTAGTAGCAAATACACATACTACTTTTACGTCAATTAGAACTCTAGTTAATCTAGATCACTTATGTTCCCCGCATAGCTGTTGATCCCCAATAATTAGTTTTGTTCTTAATGACGTATATTAACCATTACATACCAATAAAACTTAAGATACCTTGAAGGACCCTTCCTCCGTTGGATGTTATATCATCTTCTTTCTTGCTTTCAAGTGTCCAGAGCTTTGAAAAAAAACGATTATAGCAAATAGGAACACATTATCTTCATTATGTATTGAAGAGCTAAATTGATATTTACAATTTTTAGATTTTTAAAAGAAGAATAGGGCTTATGTTGTAAAAGTCTTGGAGACTGTTCTACTGGCTGGTAACGGAACACACAACATGAAATTTTTAGTAGCGATGTAGTTTAATGTGAAAATATTCTACTACTCACAGTATAGTTTCATTTAAATTATTTACCAAACGTATGAAAAATAAATATTTAACTAGATTAAAATAATACACAACAATAATCTGTATCTAGGAAACCACAATTATAATATATTGAAATACATCATGTTTCCTGGAAACAAATAATAATCATGCTTGATTGTGAAAAACTAAAGAGTTTGACTAACGAGGCTAAGATTTAAGAGAAATATAAACGCCAATAATATTATTATTATTATTAGCATCGCATTTTACTACCCGTTCGTGTTTTAAGCACTTACGCTAATGTTTAATGTTAGGGTGATTGTGAGATGAAACGGAGGACCCACAGTTTAATGTGGGATCCGAACCACGGTGGAAGCCTGACATTTCAAACATTAACAAGTTGTGATTAATACACGTCTTGTCAGAGGTGAAGGATAGGTTTGGCAATCAGATAAATCTACGAAGGGACCGAGGCTTGAACCCCGGACCCCTGGCGCAGAAGTCTGACACCTTATCCCTAGATTGCCGGGTTACCAACGTCAATATTACACTCAGTACTCTGATATAATAATCTATTATCCTCGACATTACGGGAGAACATACGAGGATAAAAGGATAACACCATTCTAAGGGGTAACATCACACAAGATACTCAAGGTATTCCTTGATGAAAACAAGTATTTTTTGTAGGAATCTCACACATGGGTAGCTATTTATGATATTGATATTTTATAATGAATTTCACTAAGGTTAACTGAAACAGTACTTTCCTGGAAGTCCCAATTGCTAAAACCCGGTCATCATTACAACTACAAGGATTACAACTGTTATAGTGTTTGCTTAATATGAATAGTGTAAGATTTATGTGCGCTCTACCCACCATTATTGGTACTATCTTAATAAGACTTTATTAATTTGAGGACGATTAATGTAATGATACACAATGCAGCGATAATATTTCAGCAGGTAGATAACACATTATTAGTTAATTTTAAAAGTATGTCAGGACAGGAGTATAAAACCAACAACTACGGGCCACTCTAATCAAATAATTGAAGTTACATTATTTAAATTACCTGGGATAGCTTTGTCATGCTAAAACAAAGTTCAGTTTATGTAGTATTTATTAAAACTAGATGGATTCTTAGATAAGCTATGAAATTGTTTGATGCAGAGTAGAAAATGGCCACGAAGAACATTCCGCGGGAGGAATCGGAAGTTCAGTTGGTTCAGGTAAAGAAGACATTAAAAAATATTAATTTACAAAAAGATCCAGAAAGTATTATAAAGTTCTAAGATATTTTGGAATCCGGTATCGCTCTAAATTTTAATTTCATGGACCCTCACATTTATAAAAGACCACAATTCTAAATCACGAAATTGCCACCAAACAATCCAAGAACATCAAGAAAAAGAAAATGACGGGCTCCAAAATTCCCTCTAACAATAATTTAATCTCAAAAAAACAAATATCGCTCGACGGATTAAGTGATTTCACCTTGTCAGAAAAAATTAGCAATTCAGGCAACAATTCTAAATTCAAAACTATCTTTTTGGACGAAAATTTTAAAAAATTACTGTTAATTTCAAGATGGCCAAGAAATTTCAATAGCTTTTGACCAATTTTTGGAAACCAGTCCTTAATTAATTACAAAATTGTTTTAATCTTATTATTTTAGCAGATCTATTAAATCTCTTGGCGATGTTTCGGACTGTTCCAAAATTCCAAGTTATGAGAAATTGATACCGAAAGAAGAATATTTAGAATGGTGGCTTGGAAAAATTGTCTAATTCCCCTGTACAGAATATGTTGACGAAGAAGAAAACACATCTTGTACAGGGAGAAACTTCAGGAGAATTGGAGCATGGTTTCAGAAATTAAATATTTTCAAATAAATTTACAAGTGGAATCTCTTTTTAAAAATTATAGTTTTTAACTATTACTCTTCAAAATTCAGAATTCAAAATTCAAAATTTGCAACTGAAAACATTACGTGCTTTATGTCAGTGTTTGATTAAATTTCGGAGATAACCTTTCAATTTTTTTATCAGCACCTTCGTGTTAATTACTACAAAGAACTTTTCTCATATTGATAATTTTCTTTTAGCACCATGTCTTTCAACCTATTGGGGTTATAAACCGCTCTCTGTATTAATTTGGCTGTGTGTATGCTTAAACACTTTTTTTAAATATCATAGCAAGATTCTATAATGAGGACTAAATTGCTGACTCATGCAGGATAATAGACTTGTAGCCGCAATGACGTCAGCTGTGAGAGGAGCTACAATATCAATCATATCAGCGATGAGTGCCGATGGATACTTCGTTCCTCCAATGATAATCTTCCCCAGAACCAAAACATCGGAACAACTGATGATATGATGTCCTCAAAGTTCAATTGGTTCCATCTGGATGGGTACAGTACCCATCTTTTCACTAAGTGGCTAGCTCATTTTGTTAAACACGCCAAACAATTCAGGAATCACCAGTTTTATTAATTTTGGATGGGCACAACAGCCACACTCGCAATCTAGATATAATTGATATGGCCCAAGATAATCATCTTATCATTGTCGTGCTACCTCCTCACTCAACTCAAAGCTTTCAGCCCCTTGAATAGACATTCATGGGCCTTTTAAAGAATTTTCACAGCGAGGAAGTAAGGATGAATCTTTGTCACAATAGTAATGCGATCACTCCTTATGACATAATGGACCTATTGCGAAAAATTTAATTAAAGTCCAAACTGGGGAAAATAGAGATAATCGCTTCAAGACGAAAGATATAGATACCTTGAACACAAGCATTTCACCAATGCAGACATCATGAAATGTGAAGTTGAAGTAAAGAAGACAATAGATAGACAAATATGTAGCAACAAAATAGGTAGTAAAAAATATGAGTGTTTATTTACCATAGATATTTGTTTAAAAAATGTCTAATTTTTATAGAGCCTTTTATCTTAAGATTATATTCGGAAATATCTAAAATAAAATTGTAAAATACAGGCTTGTACTAACTTCTGTTTATGAAATACATTTCACTTAAATAAATCAATTAATAGGCTTGTACTAACTTCTGTTTATGAACATATATTTTACTTAAATAAATCAATTTTTTAAACATAACTTTTTGCAATCTTTTATTGAATTTTAAGTGTAGCCTATATTTACACCCTAATTCTAAGGAATTGGATTTTACCGTTTTTATTAAAAATGCCTATAAAATAAAAATTATTTAGTTCTAATCATAATTTAATGTTACTAACTTAACGTAATCATGTCATAGTCACCGTGCAAAGTGCAGACATTTTTTAATTCACGACATGAGTGCGCAAGATAGCCACATTTTAAAATCATTGAATGGTAAATCCGAGAGGCATCATGTAAACCACGATCAAATATTTGAAAATCCTAGAACATAACTCACCGTTTGTAACATTACCGGGTACTGCTAATATAACAATGCTACTACCCACCCCAAAACAAGCTAATATTCATAGACATCCTGCAATAGAAATACTACCCACCCCAAAACAAGCTAATATTCATAGACATCCTGCAATAGAAATACTACCCATCCCTAAACAAGCTAATATTCATAGACATCCTGCAATAGAAATTCTACCACAAAGAAATCTTGTACTCAAAAACCTCCAGCATTATTAAACATGACGATCTTAATATGTAAAATGTAAGTGTTCTATTCACGCATATGTCTGCCGGAGTAGAGCTGCTTGCAAGTCCGGTATCATCACCATGAATGCTAGATTGAAGAGAAGTCCAAAAACGCTACAAATTGTGTAGGACTGATACCCTGGTGTTGTAACAGAGTGAGCTTGCAATTCTTTGATTGGCCCGTGCTGTACTAAGACAAAACCACTCATGTTCCTGAACATATAGCTGGCCTACGTGCCCTAACGAGCATAGTTCTACCTCTGCACGTCCGGCGTCTTGGAGCTGAGGTTATGAAAATGAGTCGAATGCAATGGTTGATTTCAAGACAAACAACAACATGGTGTACGTGATGTAGCAATGCAGCCATCTAACATGAAACTTGCGAATGACGTAATAACAAAGGACATCTCCCACCTTCCTTTCTTGCAATGAGACCTATATAAGGAGGGCACGAAGACCATATTGAGGACTAATTTCCAACAACCACTTCCACGAGAAGTCCTCTTCAGGACTAGGATAGTATCTAGCCAGAATGGCTGATAATAATATCTTTGTTTAAATCTAAATATTTAAAATTGCTACAATGGGTTTTGATTTTCTTTAATACTTTGATTTTGTTTGTAATGGAAATCTATAAGTTTAGGCATCGGTAATGTTTTGCTAAAACCTTAAGTTTAAAAGTAAATTTTGCTATGGAGCAATTAGTGTTTCCTGTCACCACATGGGCACTAGTATCTTTTTACGTTCTTTGTTTAAATAGGTAGCCACATTTATTGGTTCTATTTATGTTTGCAATATTTAGGTAAAATATTAAATTATTTGCTTTTGTGGTTATCAGTAATAATTTAAATTCTTTAAATTAACGTTTCTTCTATTTGTTGTTTTGTAAATTTCTTTTCTTTGAAGTTTATGTTAAGGTAACTTATTTTTGATTAATAAGGTTTTGACTTTAATATTATCAGGTGTGATATTTACTTTAAATTTAAATTTCGTAAATTTAAAACTATTTGGTCTGTATTCAAAGGTGTGAATCTGACGCATTGTAAATCATTTCAAAGAGGCTCATAAAGCTCTTTATGATCTTGAAAAATATTAAGGAGCTAAAACTTTTAAGTAAATATCTGGTGCGATATCTCAATTTAAATTTATATCTTAAATTTAAAACTAATTTGTCTGTATTCACAGGTGTGAATCTGACCCGTTGTAAATCATTTCAAAGAGGTTCATTAACCTATCTGCAATCTTTGTAATATTTTAAATTTTAACTTTTAATAGTAGTTTTGTTTGATCTCAATTATCTGTGGAGAATTAGAAGCTTGTCTATCATAAAGAAAATATTATTTAAATAATAGCAACAATTTTGCTTATTTCATTGGTCTCTTCTAGACCAGTTTATATAATACCATGATCTATTTGTTTTACAACACACTTCAGTTTGACATGTAAGGCCATGCAACTTGTTTTAACACTGTTTGTTACTTTGAATAAATAATTCAAATGTTTCTTTAACCTCTAACTGTTTTACTATTTCTTGCAAATGTTTCTCACTTTTTATAATTATTTCCTTATGTTCCGCCCTCCTCCTTTTTAGTCTATTGTGGCCGTAACTAAATAGAGTTAGAGTGGGGTGGGTACACGTATCTCGTAAAATAATTAGACAATCACAGTATTTTTTTCAGAACTCTGTATGAAAACCTTTAAAGTTATAATTGTAAATGTTTGGAAGTTAAAATCTGTATTAAAATGGAGGAGTGGATGTAGAGGGTTTGAAATTAGTGGGGAAAACACTATTAGAATAAGTTGAAAATATATCACTTAAAATAGCCAATTAAGTTTTATTTAATATTTCTGAACTTAATTCTTAACCTATAAAACTTTAATTGGTAATTAAAAATAAAATTTACTTTTAACTAAAAATAATTTTAGTGAAATATATAATATTAATAAATAGCAAGATCCAGCTTTAGACAGCCACTTCGGTCAACGATTATTTATTAATACACTATGAGTTTGGTTGGGAAATTCAACCATATTTCAGTCAACATAGATAAAATTTCCCTATAGTAATGTTGTTATTTTATAGATTTTGATAATATTTATGAAAAGAAACAACTGCAAATAACATCAATTGACGTTAGAATATATTAAAATGGTTTTAGTGACTTTAGTAACTAACTTTTACTGTACTTCCTATCAAAATCATACTTTAGCTGTCAGGCCACACGGTTTAAAATACACTGGCCTGTGTGGTTTTATGGAATTCCTTCTTTATTCAGTCTAAAATTTTTATCAATTTCAGCCTTCACCTATAATAAACTTTAGTCATGTCAGTAAGAAAGAGGGACTAGAAAACTACGAATCTTCTTATCTCAAAGTAAAGAGAAAAGTTCGCTGCTGGATTCTTAAATATATTAAATTTTTCTTTTGTGAGCTTATTAAGAAATTATTATATTTGTTAGAGGAAGAATACATTTAGAGGTCTTTTTCATCAAGCCTAGTTTTATTACTCAGTAAATATATTTTATAAATCGTTAAAAATGAGATAATATCATACTTTCACACATTTTATAGATTAATAAAACTTAAAATATAGGCTTGTTAAAGAACACGTGAAGAAGAAGTGAGCTATATTTTGAAAATAATGCATCGTAGAATTAAATATTGTGTAAAAGCAGGACGTCTGCACGGTAAATTCTCGCTTACCGAGTCAAACTTACTTTTTTACTTAAGTCCAAAATTTTTTTGGATACACTCATCTTTACTACTTGTTCGAAATATCTGAAGATTAGAATTAATGGAGTAAAGATTTAGGAATTAGACTTAAGAGTATTTGCACCATTACTTTAGTGAATTAATTTAGAGCGTGGAACCATTTAGAAGGTAATTGAATTAATAAATTCAATAAATTTGAACTTTCGAATCTTCATTGTAACAGGTTTATACAATAAATATCTTATTTTGTGACTACTTTCTGTATTTTCTTCTCACACTTATTGTGTGATATTCTAATTTATTTTGTTTGACTTGCTCGAATCAGTGGTTGCATGGTTGGGGGTGTAAATCTCGAAATATATAGGTTCCATAGTAACAGATATATAGGGGATGGAATCCCGTTCAGATGTACTGATGGTGTTTTTGCCTCTTACATGGTTCCATGCTCTAAATTCACTAAAATAAGGGTACAAATACTATTAAGTCTAATTCCTAAATATTTACTCCATTAATTCTAATATTCAAATATCCCGAATAGGTAGTGAGGCTGAGGGCATAAAAAAGGTTTGATTTAAATGAATAAGTAAGTTTGACTCGGTAAGCGAGAATTTGCCGTGCAGACGTCCTGCTTTAACACAATATTTAATTCTACGATGTGTTATTTTCAAAATATAATTCACGACAAAATACATTCGAAAAATCCCATCAGCTCTCTTTTTCTTTAACAACTTTTTATTTTAATATTTATTAATAGAAAAAAAAATGTGTTAAAATGACATCTAGTTTTTAACGACTTTTAAAGTATATTTGCTGATTAAGAGACTAAGCTTGATGGAAAATACCTATAAATGTATCCTTCCTTTAACAAATATAATAATTTTTCAATAAGCTTATAAAAGTAAAGTTTAATATATTTGAGAACGAGCAGCAAGCTTTTCTCTTGACTTTGAGATTAGAAGATTCGTAGTTTTCTTTTCAGTCTTTCTTACTGACATGACTAAAGTTGACTGTAGGTGAAGGCCGAAACCAAAAAAAGCTTAGACTGAATAGAGGAGATCCATAAAACAACACAGGCCATTGTATTTCAATCCGTGCGGCCTGACAGCAATTAATAATATCCCGCCGACCGAGGCTACCGTCTTAAGCTGGATTTTTCTATTTATTAATATTACATATTTCGATGAAATTATTTTAGTTTGAAAGTTAATTTTATTTTGGATTGCCAACTAAAGTTTTATCGGTTAAGAACTCGGGTGAGCAATATTAAATAAATAAAACTTATTTGGCTATTTTAAGTGATCCTTTGCAATCTCAGAAAATTTATATTTTCAATATCATCTAATAGTGTTTTCCCAATAATTTCAAACCCCCTACACACACTCCTTCATTTTAACAGTGATTGTGATTCCCAAACTATTCCGATTATATTTTTAAATGTTTTCCTATCTAGTTCTGAAAAAGTGACTGTGATAGCACGAGAAACGGTGAGCTATGTTCTGGGGTTTTCGACTATTTGATCGCGGTAAAAATGATGCCACCCAGATTTACCCTGCAAGAACTTAAAAATGAGGCTATCTTTCCCACTTGTGTCGTGAATTCAAAAATTGTCTACACCTTGCACGGTGCCTATATCCAAAGAAAATTACAATACAATTTCTATTAACCAGTTCCTACAGTTTCCCCAAATCACTCTTAGCCCGTAGTTTTATCAAGAGTAGAGGGTAGAAATATTTGTTTAAGAATTGAAATTTAAACTCTTTTCACTATTGATCTAAGACATTAGGTCTGTGTGTAGCTAAACATCCTTACTTTAAGTTAGTAACTTTAAATTATTATTAGATATTTAATTTTTCAATTAATACGCAATTTTAATAAAAACAGTAAACTACAGTTTTTAAGAATTAGAATATAATATTGGTTACACTTAAATCTCAATAAAAGATTTTAAAAATGTGTTTTAAAAAATGTTGAGTCATTTAAGTGAAATTTAAGTTCATAAACATAAGTTTGTACAAATCTATATTTTACAATTTTTTAAATTATATCCAAATACAATTTTATTATAAATGCTCTTTAAAAATTTTGCATTTTGTAAAGAAATATCTGTATTAAATAAACACTCATATATTTTTCTGCCTTATTGTTAATTCATATGTGTATATTTGATTGTCTTCTCTGCTTCAACTTCACATTTCACGAAGTCTGCATTAGTGAAATATTTGTGTTCAAGGGAATTATCTCTTAGGCCTTACAACCATTATTCCAATTTCCCCAGTTTGTACTTTGAGTAAGCTTTTCGTAATATGTCCGTTATCATAAGGAGTAAATGGTTTATTATTGTGACAAAGCTACATCTTTACTTCCTCACTGTGAAAAGCCTTTAGAGGGCCCATGAATGTCTAGTCAAGGGACTGAAACCGGTGGGTTGAGTGAGGAGGCAGCACGACAATGGTAACGTGATTGGCGTGTTCAACAAAATGAAAAGATGTGTATTGTACCCATCCAGATGGATCCAATCAAACTTTGTAGACAGCATCTCATCAGTTGATTGGCCGTGTTGGTTCTGGGTAAGATTATCATTGGAGGAACGAAGTATTCACTGGTACTCATCGCTGCAATGATTGATATTGTAGCTCTTCTCTCAGCTGACGTCATTGCGGCTACAGTCTCTTATCCTACATGAGTCAGCATCCTCGTCAACATCATAGACTCTCGCTATGATACTTAAAAAA
>CABFWO010005849.1:30751-41728 GCA_902155825.1 Timema genevievae | reverse complement strand
TTAATCACAACCTGTGAATGTGTGGAATGCCAGGCCTCCACCGTGGTTCGGATTCCACGTTAAACTGTAGGTCCTCCATTTCATCTTATAATCACCCTACCGTTACACATTAGCGTAAGTGCGTTAACCCGAACGGGTAGTAAGACGCGGTGCTAATAATAATAATAATAATAATATAATAATAATAAATTAAATCTTTTATTAAATTGTGTTGTAGCAATGTGCATTTAATTATCATAATTTAAATAAATAATAACTACATTTGATTATAAAAAGAGTACAACCACTATACGAAATAAAATTATAATAAGTTGTCACTACATAAGTAGACTGGACTGCCTAAGATGGGGAGATAATGGCTCAAAATCAGGTGGTTTTTTTTCCCCTAAATTGTTTCTTAATCTTCCTATACGTAATTTCGGATATATTTACTGTTCCTGTTAGTCTAAATAGGATGATAGTACAAACGGATAGAAATATTAGGTGAACAAATAAAATTACCTGCTTTGATATATATCGTAGATTTTCCTCAAACATTTATTTTGGTTCATACATGTGTAAAACAGTTGTTTCCTTTTTTTTTACCACACACATACGTCATAATATACATGCAATAATAATAATAAAAATCTTCTTTTCTACCTTCTTTCTTCTCACATGTCTCAAACACCTACATACAGACCTTTATTTTAACAACCCTTCTCTTTTTCCGCCAAACGCTTTGATAAAGGGACCATTTTTACGAGTTAGTGGCCGAAGTAGAAGGCGATAAAGTTAACGCTATTTCAGCTGTCGACAAAAAGTTATTCATCGCCTCTTGGCCAGTAAGAAAACAGTTGTGTGAAAGTTTGAAAATCCTCTCCTGTCACAGTGAGGAAAGTTTTATCTACGAGTTCGCAGTGAAACTAGTTCTCAATACTACATTGGACGAGTGAGTGTTTCGTTTGACCAGTGAGAAGGGATGTGGTCTTCTCTCGTCACACTCCGCATCGGTGGTCGTTGTGTCTAGAGCGTCGAATTCAATATAGATTCTGAGCTATCGATGTTGGAGAGGTTGAGGTTTGGATTTTGGTCGGATGCACTCTGAGTGGTTTCAAACTCTTGGTGTATCGCTATATTTTTTTTCTATCCCTTCTACACGCGAATATAAATGCACTTACTCCGAAATCACCCTCTTCATCCTGTACAAACTCAGTTTTTTATAAACCCAGTAATAAAATGTAGACCTTCCTGTAAAAATAAAACAACATTATTTCACATATTGTCACTGAGCAATCAAGAAACACTTTCACAAATTGAGTAAGACACCTTTCATCAATCAGCAAAATTGTTGCCAATTGAACTAAGGATACCGGGCTCGGTTCCCGAAATAACCAAAAAATTTCGTTATTGATTAAATTGGAAATTCCCTTTTAACAGTGATAATTTAATGACTGGGTCACTGTGTGTTGTGTCAGTTATAAAAATATATTGGTTTGTAAATCGTGTGTTGATAGACTCGGTCAATTTCGAAATTATACGTTACATATTAATATCAGTATTAGATGGAGCATAAAAGTAGGCTAATAGGTTCCTTTATTTGTTTAAAAGCAAGTGATAATGATAGACCGGACACGGGGGTCGACCCAAGACTCCTCATATATGCGTGTTAATAATCTAGCACTGAGATAATATTTCTAATAAACATAGTGGCGTTTGATCAGAAATTTTTCTTTTCATTTAAATTATTTCTTTTCTAATTACACAATGCTCATGAATGACATATTGAAGAATTTTAATATTATTAAGTGTAAAAAGTTAAACTGAAGGTATCTACTGAAGTAGTAGTTTTATTTAGTTTTTCTTAAAATGTTTTTGTTTTTAAAAAAAATTTGAAATACTGAAACCCGCTTCGGTGGCCACATGGTCTAACGCACTACTCTCACAGAAGACTAGACTGCTGATAACGTGTTGATCGAGGTTCGAATATCGGTCGGGTGTACTGAAGGTGGTTTATCCAAAATGGCTTTCCACTCTCCCTCCACACAAATGTGAGTACACTTCCTCTAACTCATTAACGTTATTAGTAAATCTGCGTATAACCTGGACAGATAGCAAGACACGGTGGTAAAATTTAAATAAAAAACTAATTTTAAATAACTTAACTTTTTAGTATTTAATTTATATTGTTACATAACTTTAACTACATTTTTGAATGAGGATGTCAATATTTTTAACGATTCTAAGCTAGCCTTATGTAAAATAAAAGAACACTTTAATTTTTCTTGTTGAAATTTCAGAATTCCAAAAGCTATCTTAATTAAAAAAAACTGTTTTTTCATTTTAATACTAGATATAAAGAGAGTTTAATTATCATAGGGAGACCTTTATTTGAAAATTGCAAGCTCTTGCCACAATGGCGGGAAAAAATATTAAAATTGTGTATAAATTCTAAGCCCATTTAATTTATGATTTAAAAATAAATTATACAGTAAACTATAAGGAAATAAGCTTTTGGTAACTTTTTATATTTAATTTAGATATTTTTTATAACCATGTTTTACTACTTTATAATTTATAAATAAAATAAGACATATTTCTAGAATGACCAATTTTAAAGACTTTCAATCAATGTTGGTAGTTGAGAGTGGGCTTCTTAAACAAACGAGGGTGTAGCTTTGTTAATTTCTTTTAAAAACATTGTTTGAATTTACGTTCACACTCTTTTTTTACCATAATGCCTGCCAAAAAGTAAATGTTTGAAAATAAAATGTTTTATAATCGTTTTTACGCTTATTCAACTAAGAAAGAAGTTCTTGATAAAAATGTAACTATGTTCTTCGTTTACTTATGTTACCCCCTTTGAAAGATGTTTGCTCTATTTTGTGAGTATATACGCCCTTTCAAAGGCAATTATGAACTAAGCCACGTCATCTTTATATTTTTAGTTCCTTATTTTTTCTTTCCTTTTCTCTTTCTCTTCAGTTATTCGTTGTTGAACCGTGGTTTTTACTATTAGTCATCATTTTCAAGTAATAGCTTTATGTACCATCTTTTAAGTTACGACTTGCATTTTAATGTTTGAAAACTTTGCTAGTTTGTTAGGATGTTAACGTGGAGGAGATATAGCTTTTTTATATTACTTTTTTTTATATAGAAGTTTATGTGAGTTTTGCTTTATATGGAAGAGAGCATTTGTTAAGAATGTTATGTCGGTAGGTTTTGGTAAAAAAAGGAAACGTTCTAGAAGACAGTAATGACAAAGTTACGTTTATATCTTAGATTGTAGCACTTTCTCTTCAAAATGGGATTCATTTATTAGAATGTTTATTAACAATTTTATCTAATAGAATCGGATGATAAAGGTAGATTTAGCTAAATACACACGAATTTGCATGATGAGACGATAAAAGGTGCATATTTAAACGCATTTCTTAGCAAGTGTAATGCAAGTCAAACACCTTAAACAACTTGGTCCCTGCTGTGGGTTTGTTAAATTTAAAAATGAATGTTTAAAATCGTAGTTGATGACTAGATATGATAAAATATCAAATTTGCTTAAACGAAATGAATTGATACAAATAAAATAACTATTAAAATTTGAAATTCATGAAACTTTTTTTTTAAATAAAATAACTTTCATTGAAAATATTTGTATATTAAATTGTTATTTTATCGTATTTTTATAATGCATCCAGGAGTAGATTTTTTATTAAATTTGATGTTATGACCAAAACATGGGAAGAAATTTAAATAATCTATTATACAAAAATATATATTTTATTTATCCTATATTTTTGTATAAAGGTTTGGACAAACATATTTGAGGGAATATTAAATTTAAATTATAAATATAAGATTTTATAGATGATTAAAAAAAAAGGATTTAAATTATAAGTTAATGGAGGAAAAAATGTGTGATCTTGGAAACGTTAATAAGTTTGTCGATCAGGGCTCAAAAAGATTGTTGACCTTTGATTTAGGACTTGTGCTAGTGATTTTATGACTGAAAAAAAAGAATGGATGTAAATCGAACCTCTTTTTATTGTTCCCGTTCCCAGGTGATGGCGGCCTAATCCGAGTGGATCCAATGGTTTAAGCAATGCCTTGCATAGCACATCAGTTGGACTGTGAATCAACGCTGATTTATAGAGGTAACTAAAACTAGAGTTGCATTCCGCCTCTCTGGACACAACTGTCTGTCCTAGCCTCTCATTATTCCAACATCTCTCTCTCTCTCTTTTCTCTCCTAGTATCTCTCTTCTCCTACACAACAAAACCCTCTCCGCTTCACAATGTCAATTCATGTGTCCACGATGTCCATTTCTGCGTCTGACTACAAAGTCACGCGTTCGTCTAAAAACCGGAGCGGAACTAAAACGTGGTCACGTGACTGGCTCTAAGCCAATCACAAGAAATCAGCTCAATCTGCGTTGGTGTCGCTGCACTGCGCTTCTCTATAAAAAATAATATGCGTATAGTAACTAATAAAATTTCAAAACCTACCTACTCAATACGCGTATAAGCCTATAAATCGAGATACAAGCAGATATACGTATATACTGTTGTGAATTGTTTTGAAATAACTCTTTAAAGGAAAAACGTGCGTGTAGTTCTCGTTCAGTATTGATTTGTTCGACTACACAACACAATAAACAATTTAGAAAACATCCATCATGACAAAAATCTATAAGAGCTGTCTATCCACTAGAAAATAAATATTACCTGCTTTGGTGGCTGCATGGTCTTGGGCATAGCTCTTGCAATAGTCTAGACTATCCATGATGGGGAAATCGGGGTGCAATCACAGTCGGGTGTATTTCCTAAATTGTTTTCTCCTCTCCTTCCACGCATTAATGAATACGTTTGCTCTAAATTCAACCTTCCTAATCCCTATCCCATTAGAGTAATAATTATAACATATGCGTATAAAATGAACAGGTTGTAGGACACGGTGATTACCGAATTAAGTAAAATAGGTCCGCTCGAAGTAAAAATAAAACTACAATTTATAATCTCTACGCAGGGTTGAAGCCTATTTGTTTGTGTTTAGGATACTAAATTTGTTTATTTGGTGTACATATAAATGAGCAATTTTCAAGAGTGGGAATAAATGAGTGATTGGATGCTTTGCTAGAAAATTTGATCATTTAGGTATGTATTTTATACTCCCATGGCCATCGATCAGTACGCAATATCAGGTTTTTTTTCGTTGAGTGAGTAACATGTGCAGCAATTATAAATGCAATTAAGTTCTAAAACAGATGTTAAGCTCACAAATCAAAACGTTAATTGGATCGACTTCTACATTAAAAAAACATGTCGGGGGCTATAACATTTTAATTTCATCAGAGGGCTCACCAAACAAAATGTAAAAAAAAAAAACTATAACTTTGAATCATTCAAACAATTTATTTATATAGGTTTATTTATTTAAATTTTAGAAATTAGAAAAGAAGTGTATTGATAAAAAATAATAACAGCTCTCTTAGGCCAATCACTTTTATTTTTATAACACCGCGTCCGATGCCTTAGCTTAATTGGTAGCGTGTCTGCTTACTAATCTAAGGGTTCCAGGTTCGATTCCCTACATGGCCTAAAAATTTATCATTGGCGAAATGTGGGTACCTCCTTTTACAGTCAGGCATTAACGGCTGAGGCTAGGATGTTGTGTCTGTTCTAGATTTAAGTTAGTTTGTAAGTCGTGTGCTGATATAATCAGTCGGTTCAGAAAGTGCACGTTAAATATCTTGAATAAATGAGAAATTAAAATATAACATAAAATTCTGTAAGTAAGGAAGAATCTTAATCTAACTATTTCTCTGTGCAACAATAGATTATGTTTATTTGTAAATAAACTTGAGGGGTCAAAACATAAAAAGATGAGTTTAGTTTAAATAATATGTTTTTAAGTATGACTTAATAAGGCAGTTAATTAGTTTATATGCACGTGTGTGCAAAGCACACATTTACCTTGTTAATTTTCTGCGCATCACCTTCAAGCGATGCGTCAACTTATTAAATACAGTATGTGGAACATTATGTTGCAAGCGTTTTCCTATGAAAATAGTTCTTGAAATGCTTATGACATTTTGAGTTAATTACTTCTGCCAGAATTCAGTTGAAATCCTTAAGCAATTCTACATAATAATAGTCAAAGTCAAGTGATGCTCCTCTATTCAAAGCGTCGACAAAAGAGCAACAAGTTCCGCGTAGTGATTATATTGCTTGTACCAAGAAACTACATTATATATTAAATTCAAGAGGTAAATGTAGGTCTGTTCTTTCAGTTCACCTATCTCCGAGATATTGCTATATTATTCAATTTTAAAATGAATATTTCATACGACACAATTTATAAACCATTCTTGTTTAACTATTTTTGAATAAAACCGAGCTACAGGATGTGATTTTTTTTATTCGAATATATCTCACCTCTCAGAATACTCAATTTCCCGAGAGATTGTTCGAAAATATTCGTTATATAAAACATAAAATGGCATAGCTATGCACACAAATTACGCTACCTGCTGTTAGTAAATTTTTAAAAATATATAAAAAACAGGGAACATACTTCACGTGAAATAAAATATGGTGCCTGTTGGAGCCATCTACCTAGACTCCCTCTGCCTACACCCAATTGTATATTCAACTCGCTCTTGGAAATTTCAAATTTTAAAATTTATTTGTTATTTTGGAAGGGTCCTTATACCTGCTTTCCAAATTACAATTTTCTATCACACTTAAAAGTTTTTTTATACTCCCCTTCTTCTCTTACCCAGGACCACATATAAAATTTAAAATGTTCTTATTCTTATGGTTATTTGGCGTGGTCTCTTTACGTTTTTTTCGAATTTCAGTTTTCTACTAAACTGGAAATTAGTTGTTTCTAATATTTTTTAACATTTCAAACCCCGCCCCCAGGCTCCCATTTTTCTAACTACTATTTAGATATTTCAACATTTAAGAATTATTTGGTTACCTGGAGTTTTTTTTTTACCTGAGCCAAATTTAAATTATCAAAACTTGCCAGTTGCATATCACATGACATGACGTATGAATACGGCAAAGTAGATCTATAAACTTTTCTATCTATCAGTAAGGCTTTCCATAAAAACTGTTTTTGTATTATTTCATTATTGCAGTATTGTGTAGAAATTTTTTTTATAGTTGCATTTAAAAAAAATATTTTAGTGGTCGTATTTTATGACTTAAGGTTTACAGAATAAATTGAGTAATTTTAATTGATCAACAACCATAGTTATTGTGAACCTATTTAAAACAAATGTTATGTGTTTGAAAATAACTCTATATAATCCATGGACATACATTTTATAATGAAAACAAATTACTTTAATTGTATAACTTATATTAATAATTTAAACTAAAATACAATTCATCATAAATAATCTAGTTAAAAAAAAGATGTATATGTAAATGTTGAAAATTAATATAAATATGTTTCATGCAGTGGTATGAATATGATTTGACTTAGAAGAAAAATGATCAATTTGTGTTGAAAACGTTTTAATAATAAAGATTTTTAGTAATTAGTAATAATTTTTAGTAGTAATGTCTTAAATGTGTCCTAAAACTTCGTTAAAAGCATCTAACGAATTATTAACAATATTTTTGCTAAGAGTTTTAATATTTTTTATACAGTGAGTGTTTGAATTGTATACACACTAATTTGTTATATAATTACAAATTAAATATTCATATATATATATATATATAGAGTGAGAGAGAGAGAGAGAGACTCTTCGTTACATGCTTCTAGGACGTATAAAAACAGTAATAAAAAATCTACCAAATTGAAGATTAATTGCAACGTTTTCTCTGAACAAATAGAAATGGTTAGTAAAAGCCTCATGATTTCTCCATTTCCATCCCCCTAGCTCCTTCTCCCTAAGGGAATGTGGTTTCTACCTTGAGGGGGAAGAAATGTGAGGTACCTGTTCAGAGAAGGGTTAGAGAGTATTTTTTCACGATGGAGTGTAATGGTTCGCAAGGTTTGGTCCAACCGATGTAGGTAGGTTGTATGTAGTTTGTGGGGGTAAGGAAGAGCCGGCAAATTTGTGGTCACACGGTTTGGAAGCGGGAATAAGGGTTGGTCCTGGAGGGGGGGTGGGGGAGGTTTACCGATTCCCTCCACGTTACCGTAAATTATCCGAGACTGTTGAGCAAATCTACGGAAACAAAATGACTTATAGAGAGGTTTCAGGTTTGGCGAGTTAACTGTTTCTCTTACTGAAGATGGATCTTGTAGTCCTCACTACTTTGGGGAAAAAAGAAGGGGTGGGGGATGGGTGAGGGGATGTTTAGAAGAGAAACTTAGACGTCTAGTTCCAGTCAAAATTTGATTTGGGTTTCGATGAGTTTCTAGACCCCGAGATTGAGGTGGGATGAAAACATAGGGAAAGAGAGAGATGGACCAATAGAGTGAGAGCTGAGATTGGTAGATACTTCACTTTATTGATAGAACGATAGACACTGAGAAATCTAGTCTGGAGAGGTGGGGGGGAAGCGGGAATAAACGAGGAACCTGAAGATGAAAAGTTAGATATGGTTAGAAATAGTTTGTTTCAAATACATCGATGAGGGGAAAACAGGAACATAAAGCAATCTCACAAACTATATGTGTGTATATATGTGTTGAAATGCGGATATAGAGTGAGTATAAAAATTTAGTACAAAAATGGCATATGTACAAAAGGAGATAAAAATAAAATATATGAAAGACAAGGAAAGTGTGTATTTGAAGATCACAAGGGGAAAAAAAAACACTCCCAAGTCTTATAAATTGGAGTAGATTGGTTGTAATAGGATTTACTCAAGTTTATGATTTGTTGTCTATAGACATGAAGTCATAGTCTTGTGCAGTGGATAAAACTTTTCCAATCCTTGGGGACTGTCACGATCAATACCAAGCTATGGCTTTTCTTTTTCTTTTTGTATATCCGTATCTTACCACAGCCTCAATTATCTTCATATTTACACCAATGGTCTAGAGAGGAGTAAGGTATATATTATAGGAAAGGTAGCAGCATATGTGTAGGGACCTTTTAAGAAAAAAAAATACCCTAAGTACATACAACCGGGATTCTAACCCCAACATTCTCGTCGATATTAAACCAAAATATACAAAAGTGCTGCCTTACCTTATTCCAGCGTGCCCATCGATGCAAGTACGAAGGAACTTGACTTGAATCTACAAGTGGTGAGATAGAATTTAATTAGTTTGGAAAACTTATAGAGATTAAAAAAAACAGTAACTTACTGTACGTAAGTGTTAAAAATGTTTAATCAATAAGAGGGAACAGAAAAGAAAGATTAAATTATGGTTGGGGAACAGAATGGAAAACCACTTTATTATTATTATTATTAGGTGTTCTGTCTTGCGACAGCTCCATTCCTTTTGTCAGTGAACTTAGACCGCCAATGCGCCCTGTCCTCTGCCTCCTCCTTCAGCTCACATAATTTCCTTCTTTCCTTCAAGCCATCCAATATTTGAATCCTCATTATTCCTAAGCTCCTCTTTCCATCAACCTTTCCTTCTATGAGTTCCTTCTAGGAATGTGTTCGATCCAGTTTGCTCTGCACCGAAGAATCACACCCAAAATGGTTCTTGGCGACTATTCTTTGAACTTTTTCATGTGTCATCCTGGCTTTCCTACTGATCTTATCAAGTCTGTGAAGGCATACAATATGTTGATATCAAAGAATTTAATTTATCAAGCTATGAACATAAATTAATACTTTTTTATCATGTTTCCAGAATGTCATGATATAGTATTAAAATACCTATATATTTATTCCTTGGTTGGTTTTTGTATTTGTTCCAAACACAAAATATATATTATCCAATAAGGGAAAGCGCAAGCATATTATTCTACTTTTACATAATTTGTTCACGGCTTATCTTGAATTGTTATAAAACTTTAAACGTTGTATTCGTACTTTAGGAAACCGTGTGAACCTCAAATATTTATTTTTTTAAATTAAGATTTAGGCCTATATATTTATTCATTGCGAGTTTTACTCCTCATATTATTAGACTACTCAACCACAATAACGGGTACAAGAAAGAATAAGAAAAATAAAATTTTAAGCTTGGCATAGGCTTAGAGACTTAAGAAAACCTTAGGGTATATTATGCATGCATACACAATATATATATATGTTTATATATGTATATGTATATGTATGTATGTATGTGTATGTATGTGTGTATATGTTTGTATATGTATGTATATATGTGTATATGTATGTATATGTATATGTATATGTATATTATATGTATATGTAGATACATGCATTGGTAGTTAAAAGTATCTTTTAAAAAATACAAAAGGAAATATTTAGGTTTATAAATACCTTAAAATGTTGTTGTTAATTTATAGGTATTGATTATATATTGATCAAATTTCACGTATTCATATGTCATATCATGTGATCTGCAGCTGTATCTTTATATATATAAAGTGACGTCTGCAGATCACACACACACACACACACACACATACATATATATATCTATATATAATCTGCAGATCACATTTTTAGACCTATGGATACGTGAATATTGATCTCGTAGCTTTTCTAGCTGTCAGATAAAAAAGCTCTTCCTATGAAAACTGAACTTTTATAGAGACTAGAAACCAATTACATATAATATTACATTATAAAGTTTAAAAAAATACCTTTTTTTTTCCTTTTTTGAGTACTCGCCCATAGAGTGACTCGAATTTTTGACTAATTCCCCCAGACGAACATTTTCCGCCTTTGTGTGCTTGTATAAATTTCTAGAATTGAGGTCATATAAACATCGGGGTCCCCGTGCTCCTTTGGGGATGGAGGCGCTAACAGTCAGTCCCCCAAACAAACACTCCCCCTCACCTTCGAGAAGGGGATAGGGGGGAAAAAATGAGCGTGGGGGGGGGGGGGGAGGTGGGGGGGTTTTTTGGGGGGGGGGGGGGGGGGGGTGAGGGGGGGGGG